>OX276413.1:2721101-2958601 GCA_946251805.1 Cybosia mesomella
CACTTGTTTCTTCGTACTGATTAGCAACTACACACACACTTTCAGAGGAGTGTCACATCTGTACCTCTATTATTGTTAATAACGATTAGGTATTCATAACTATTTAATACAATCACAATTTTGTACTATATATTCTCTCAAATTAGTTCCCTATTGTTTATAAAAAGCGGATAATTTAAATTATTATGCTTTTTAAATTTCACAACGGCATACTTAGTGTAATACTAAAATTCTAAAAATAACTTTACATATAGTTGCTAACCAATAATAAAGTAACATTGTTGAGGGGCTCGTGGCTAAGTGGGAACCAAGTAGGTTAACACATTGCAGAGTTAAGCAATACCAGCCGGGTCAATCTTAGGATGGGTAACCATTCTTAACACATTGAGACCTGTCCGTGCCTCGGGGACCACCAGCTGAGAGGCAGCACAATTCTGTGCGAATATGGCGTACATCGGCACACAATCTGTTTATATCTACACTTAGTATTTTTGTTTGTTTTTATTATTATTTGTGTTATCACTATCACAGTTTGATTTTAATTCTGTTTTTTTATGTTCTTTATATTTAAGCGATGATAGCGCAGTGGCGTATGTACCGGACTACTGAGAGGAGGTCTCGAGTTCGATCCCCAGTCGCCCTGGGCACACACCTCTGGACTTTTCGTAGTTATGTGTGCATTAATAAATGTTAATTATCACTCGCTTAATAATGTGCCCGGTTGATAGCAATAGCCTCGCCCCCTATAACATTGGGACCTTAACATAACTGGCGTATCGTGGGTGTGTAATACACCTCTGCCTACCCCTACGGGGATACAGGCGTGAAGTTATGTTATGTTATGTATCACTGTTTGATATTAATTCTGTTTTTTTTTATGTTTAGTTTTTTTTCTCTGTCTTTGTTTCCTACGTGATTTGTGTTATGTACGTGTATCCGAATGAGATTAAATAATTTCTTTCTTTTTTTCTCGTTAATCTGTCGGTCCAGGTTGCCATACGAACATTTAAGTTCGTTATGGACAGTTGAAGCCCTAAAAAGTCCGACAACTGGTCTAATTGCAGAATTTGATGTCGCCAATGAGTTGTGAAGGTCAGATGGCCGTCGCTTCATGAAAACTATCGAATTTCGGCCGCTTCGTACTTACATCGAAAAAGCTGACTAAGTTGGAAAAATCTCTGAGGATGATGAATAAAGTAAGATTATAACGCTAAGATTTAGGCGAATGGATGGATGAATAGATGGATGAATTGATGGATAAATGATTTGATGTTTGTTACTCTTTTACCGTAAACCAACTATACAGATCTGGATGAAATAGACAACAGCTTGTAATAAATAATGGTTTAAAAAACTTAAAAATACTCTTTAGGCTTTCACGGCCAGCTTTGCATGTAGAATATATATTGCTTTCGGGCTATTTAGCCGTGGCCCATGAGATACAGGTCTGAACTGAAGATTTCGAACGCAGTGATCGATGAAACGTTTGGAACACAAGTTTCATATGGACCACTTTCAAACAGTCCGGAAGCAGTATATTCTACATAAAAAATACTCTTTAAGAGCTGCAACGCACACAGAGTGCCCACAACATGTATGGCGAGCGCACTGCCGGCTATATGGTCCCTCGGTTCACTAACAGATTATTCAAAATGGTAGGCTTATAATATTGTATGGATTTATCGAGTACGGTCATAAAAGGCCTCATAGTTTAAGATAGATTACATTGCTCACTCATGTGAAGTCGTGTGTTAAAAGAGATTGTGTCCAACGACTTGCTTACATACAAGGGTACTGTTTTGAAATTTTGATGTTATATTAATTGTTGATACCAATGCAATTAATCTAATATTATAAATATTATAAACTAATATTATAAATCTAATATTATAAATATTATACTAATATTATAAACAAAGAGGCCGAATTTTGTTAATTTGATTGGGGTAATCTTTGGAACCACTGCACTTATTGGATAAATTCTTTCACCATTTGAACCCGAATACTTAGGACCTCCCCCCGATGGACATAGGCTATTATAATCATGTGTAAATTATGATGGTTTCAGTAAAAAAAAACACATAAAACCGAAGCAAAGCGAGGGAGTGTTGCTAGTGTTACTATAAGTTCCATTGTTATTATCGAGTTAATCTTGAGTCAGTATTCATCATCATGATATTTGGCATAGAGATATATTATGGGGTAATGGGGCGATTTGTACCATAAGTTATTGGGACCTCGGTTCGAATCGCCCCAAGACACTTTTGGAATGGGGCGATTTGTACCATATAGTCTTACAGAGCGTAAATGCTACTTTTTGACGTCCTCCGCTCATTCCAAATATTTGTATGCATGAATATTTGCATTGGTTTCGGTTTTTCTATGTATAATATGTACCTATGTATTTACGAAAAAAAAAACATGTATCTGAGTATGTATGTTCGCATTCTAGACCAATATCACAAGCTAGCTAAGCTATGCTTACTTTGGGTCTAGATAGCGTTATATAGAATTTCCTAGAATATTTATATATTTATTTTTATTTCGGATAATTGCAACTTTTTGCAATAAAACTGTCCAGCTGTCGGCAGCAACTAGTGTGATATGTTCAAAGTTTTTCACTTTGAATACTTCGGGCAAATGAACTCAAAAATTTATCTTGTTTTACTTTTCAAATATGACTTAAAACTACACGGTAATAAAGTTGTAGTTGCCCTAAAAATTCTGGTTGATGGAGAAATTTATAGATGAGTACTAGATATGAATATACAAAAGTGTATCTACTACAAAACAAACATGGTGATTCATAATAAATATCAATTCCTCCAATATGATTCTAGATATTTATTGTAGGAGTAACACAGCAGGACGACAATCAATCCACCAATAAATTATAGTTTTATCAGCAATTTATTGTACAGACCACAGGCCTGCTGCTAAGGAAAATTTATCCATAATGTTCACACTACTATAAATAGAAAGTAAAATTTATTTGAAAGTTTGAATATATGAGATAATCTTTGAAACTCATCATCATCGTTATTCTTAGCATTAGTCCAAGTCACATCAGTGGCTCTTGGAGGCTGGGGCCCGCTTTCCGTACAAATATAAATACCCTCTACATCATTGGTATTATTTAGTTCTGCTGTGACATGCCTCGTTTAGTTGTAACAACATCCCAGTAAATTTAGTAATCAAGTTTTTGAGAAAATGGTGGATTTATTTAATGGTAGTTAGATTTCGTTAAGTCTAAACATGGGAAGAATTTGTTGAGTTTAGAAGAATAGACATATAGTTTAAATAACATCAGTCAATTTACGCCAAATCTATCGCGTGCGCACTTGTCTGTTACTGTATTTAGCGGTTTGATTCTTACTGCGATTCTCAAACTTTAGTTTAGGTAGAACCCGTTTATAGCTTGAAACATATTCATTTGAAAACGTTGTGAGGTGCAGCATGAGGAAGTCGTTTCTTGCTGCTTGTGTGAGGGCAGGTTTTGATTTTATGTGCGCAGGAAGGAGGTTGGAAGAAACTCGGAGAGCGGTAGTCCACGTTAAAATGTGGTGCCTGTAAGACATCGGCTGCAGCTAGTCCCAGGACTAGTTCTATGAAGGTCACGTTGGACACGGAAACGATTCTTGCTGAACATTTAGTTATCGACTCAGATGAAAGCGTTGCCAGCTCTGTTGGAGAGTGTGAAAGGTATACAAACCGAACTAATAGAATTGAAAGTGTTGAAAACCGAAATCTCTGTTGTAAAAACAACTATGGACTTGTAACGGTTCTTACCTAATTAAATGTCAATAACTTATTTTACTATTTATTTACATTATTCATTTACATTATCTATTTACATTTCAACTACCTATTCTAAACTTAAATATGAACAAATATGCGTGAACGCATCCAGTCCGTGCAACAAGGTGAGGAAAGGTCCGCGGGGGGTGCTACCGGCTGAACGGCGGTCGGGCCGAACACCGAGGACACTCTCGAACGGCCACGATTGAGGTGGACACTAATTACTCACGTAATACCTACTTGAGTTTTATTTAAAACTACTTTATTTAATCTTGTATATTCATAAAAAGACCTTATACGTGTTGTGTTTACCCCAAATTGGGTGAGTGTTGCAAAATACTTTTGTAGTGTAATCCTAGCTAGCAAGCATGACGTGAGTACATTCCATTAACTACTCGGGTGCTGAGAGAATAGCGGCTTTTACATAAGTTCATGACGTTATTCACTATCACGATCAATATATTAAATTATATTCTATATTCCTTATTGTGGTTGAAGACAAACCTAACAAAATTAAAATATAAAATATTCTTACCCTCCGTTTAAAATAAAATACCGTTAATTTTCATAGTCTCCCGAAATTTAATGGAATGTACCTAGATAGTTGTAAGTGTCTTTCCTCAGTTATATCCCTCACTATGTGTTATCCATAAAATAGTACATCTACATCTTAAATCTGTTCTTCCTTTGTTTTTAATGACTTGTGTATTGTTTTACGTCGCCCCTTTAATTCTTATTATTATTGCTATGTACCGCTGTTGCTGTGTATTTTGTACATGTCTGATTGCCTCATCTTAGACGCTATTCATTGCATTAGATATCACTAGGTACTTAGTTCACCGTGCACAACCTCAGCGGATGTCGCAGTCAAACATTGATACTGGACATTTCTTAAGGCTCCCGAATATGTGAACTAACAGGGTTCACCCGCACCAGTACCAGAGGCGGGACTTCGTTGGCACCTACTCAATAAAGGGTGACTTAGCGCCTAGTGTTGCCAGTCATAAGCAGCGGCCGCACCACCTACCTACCCACCTAGATGAATTTTTTTTTTTGTACCACTCAGGTGGCAGACAAGCTCATGGCCCACCTGATGGGGAGCGGTTACCGCGGCCTATGGACTTGAGCAACACCAGGTGCGTCACACTCGCACTGCCGAACCTGTAAAAACCTTCTAATGCCCTTCTTAAAGAACCCCATATTGTAGTCGCTTGGGAAAACCACAGCAGAGAGATAATTCCACAGCCTGAGGGTGCGCGGAATAAAGTGCCTTTCATATCTAACTGTACGCACCATTTTCGGTCGCAACGTGTGAGGATGAATTCCCTGTCTGTGGCGAGCGGTGCGATGATAGGATGTGGCCGTGGGCATCATATCATACAATTCTTCTGAACACACCCCGTTAAAACGCACAGGGAGGCGAAATCTCTCCTAAGAGACATCCGAATAGACTGCACCCCGTGTCCACTAAACGTCCGGATCTCTAAGGCCAGTGAATCTATCAGTTACGTAACTCGCTTCGGTCTCGAGGAACCTACCCCGACCTTGCTGATTATCAAACGTCCACCCTCTTACTTATATCTTCTCTTTAATTTTATTATTAATAAATTTGTAAACGCCCTGCTGTCTTTTATTTATTGCTTGGGACAGCTAGGAGTGTTACAGACTTCATGTATAATACTGTGGATACATTGACTGGCAAGCTTACCATTATAGAACAGAAAATTGAAGAATTGAAGAAACACATGGAGGAAATATAAACATTACGAGAGTCAAAGTCAAAAACCATTTATTCTGTATAGACCATTAATACGGCACTTACAGAACGTCATAAAAAATAAATAATCTAATGTTTGGCAAATGGACCACCGGTTCAAAACGCGGCCCTGTCCTGAGAAGACTCCGGCAAGAAACTCAGCGGGCTGTTTTTTTTTTGGTCTATTTACAAACATATTTACTTAACCTAAGTACAATATTTCATTTGAGTAGCATAGAGAGAGAGCAAACAGTTCATATCCAAGCTTGTTTGTCGTCTAAATAGTCTTGAATTTTATAGTAGCCTTTTTGGCAGAGTTTACTTTTAATTTGGCTTTTAAATTTATGAACGGATTGGATCTCTTGAAACGCTATAGTAGAGGGCTCGCATGAATAACATTGAGATTCCGAAAGTTCCGAAAATCTATTCACCATGATTGAAAAGATAGGAGATACAATTAATTACCATATTCCTAAGGAATAGAATAACTATATAGCAAGACTAAAAGTCAACAAAAACATCTTCTTTCAATTAAATTTTTAAGCATTTTGTATGCTTACTTTTTTCTAAAGATTTAGATCGGAAAAAGAGAACATCTAGGACGGGACTTGAACCCGCGACCAGTCCCTTACAGGGGGAATGTTCTGACCAACTGAGCCACCTAGACACGTCCCAGATACTCGAAATTCTCCGATACATTATTACGTCTTAAGGCGACGTTGGAGCCATCTTCCGTAATTCTTGCGAACTACGGAAACAATGAACAACTTTACAGTCATTTTTAAACATTGTTTTTTGATGACTCCGCCTAATTAATTCAATTAAATTTTTAAGCATTTTGTATGCTTACTTTTTTCTAAAGATTTAGATCGGAAAAAGAGAACATCTAGGACGGGACTTGAACCCGCGACCAGTCCCTTACAGGGGGAATGTTCTGACCAACTGAGCCACCTAGACACGTCCCAGATATTCGAAATTCTCCGATACATTATTACGTCTTTCAGTTGGTCAGAACATTCCCCCTGTAAGGGACTGGTCGCGGGTTCAAGTTCCGTCCTAGATGTTCTCTTTTTCCGATCTAAATCTTTAAAAACATCTTCTGTTCGATCCACAATAGCTATATAAAAAATAACTTGGTCGCTACTGCAAAGAAGCTTAAAACTTTTACTGCTGGTGATATCGGCTTGCAAGGCAGGAACAGGATCTATATTAACGATCACCTCACGTTGCAAAATAAAATTCTTTTAAACAGGACCAAAATACGTGCCAAGGAACGTGATTTGAAACTTGTGTGGGTCAAGGGTTGTAAAATATAAATATACAAAAAAACATCACCTCTCCAATGTTGCAAGTCCAAACTGAACTGGACTTAAAAAAGTATTAAAGTGAAACTTTTATTACATCGTCTCAAACTTTTTCGTCGGCCGCGGAGTAGGGATAAAGTGAAAGGCGCTCGTCATAGCAGCCAAGGCCAATATGGCGGCGCCTATAGTTCGCAGCAGCTGACCATGTAGTGTATAGACTATTACTCATTTGTGCCAGTGCTCCACGCTATTTTGTTTGTTTTTAATTAAATGTCTATAATGTGAAAAAATGTTTCACTTTTATCGTGGTTTCATAAAACCACACAATCCTTTTTTTTATATGTATCTGTGTTAATAATGTTGAGTAACATTGGTGGTACCTACTTGCTACCTACTATTCATACCACCTAATGAGGTCTATTGTTCGCTTATCTCTCGGCGTCGAGCGGCACACTATTTGCTTATTTAATTCTTAACACTATAAAAGCTTAATTAAAGTGCATTTTTTTTTGTTCATACCGATCAATTTGCTACAAATAAATATTTATTTTTACTTTAAAAAATTTCCTCGCATTGTGTAAAATCCTTTCTATTACTGCATTATTCTATTTAATAGTCTTATGCCCTCACTTCAAATTATCAATGTAGCTAGTTTAAAATATGCCTTGTATTGATTTCTAGACTTGAATGTTATTTTTAATGTTTGTATATTTTATAATGGCATCAATTAGCATTTACTATCAGTATATTCGGGGGTTAATGGCACCAATTAGCATTTACTATCAGTATATTCGGCGGTTAGGTACGAGAAAAGGGAGGGAGGCGCCGAGGCGTGAGTGGGAGGCGCCAAGGAGTGACCTCGTGACAGCCATCGGGGTGGGAGTCCTCTCGCTCGGCAGACTGATTACGGCAATGGTATGGAGCGCGAGCGCGCCCGGGAGAGATTTAGAACTCTCCCGACCCGCCGAGCCCGCAACGTGCCCGCCGCGCGTCGCAGGCGACTCAGGTGCCGGAGGTCGCTCAAGGACCTCCGTCTTCCATGAGCGCAGGCCTGGGGGTGGCAGGTGAGGCCGCCTGTCACCCCAGCAGAAGCAGGCCGGGACGTTGGGGTGACTAGCGCCCTTCCTCCAAACCGGGGCAAGAGGGGGACACCGTGGTTCCCAAACCCGAGGGGGCCATCTCTAAACCGGAGATGGCCCAGGGTCAGTCGGGGTGCGAGGGATATGCTCTATGGGCAACCTTACATCCTGGCGTCTGAATACCTGAGACAACGTGCGGTTTGAGTCGATTCAAGCCGGACATAACCGTCCCCGCTGGTCGGCGGGGGTAATCAGAAGAGATATCCGCAAGAAAAAAAAAAGGTACGAGAACAGGATTGTTTCATAGGAATGTGTGCATTAATAGCTACGATGTTATTTGCATAACCAAAACATGGCTTATGGAAGGTATGGATGGCAAACTATTTGAAAGATATCTGTCAATTATTTATTTATTTATTTATTTATTTATAACTATTACACTATCATTACAGGTACATATCAAACCTAATACAATAGTGACGCTAGTGTAAATGTAAACTATATAAGTCGAAGACACACAGTTTCTAAACTATTTATATCAAACCCATACAATTTACATTCTTTTCATTGTTTCTTTTTTAAACAATTAATCTCCTTTATTAAAATATATTTGTAGCAATCAAACAAGCAATTATATTACGGCTCTCTATAGGGCACCTCTCTATAACTCATCCCTGTTGAGCGCCCACACTACACAATCGTAATCGTGAATGTGCTATAGCAGACAATAAACATTATCACCTTTGTGAGTTCCCTCAAACTATCCGAGAATATGTCTATTCTGTCATGTACCTCATTCAGAACCCGTATTGTACGTGTTAGCGGATTTTTTGCGCGTAAGTTAGTCCTAGCTGCTGGTACACGTAACAGCTGTGGACGTCTACGTTTAGACACATATCCGTCCGGCACGTTAAGCTGAAGGTGCTTCAACACTCCCGCGTTGTGCTCTATTCCCCGTAATAACATAATTACATATACCGCAAGTGCGTATTCTCTGCGTACCCTAAGTTGGTTGTATCCCACCATACCCAAAACAAACAACGTTGGATACATTAATGGATAAAAAGGGTACACTCCGTATAATTTAAAATATAAGTGTCTTAAGAATTTATTTTGAACGCGTTCTAACATAACACAGTATTTTTCTTCACAAGGAGACCATATGACTGCATTATGTTCCAGGTGGCTCCTGACTAAAGCGTCATACAGCACTTTTACTGTAGTAATGTTAGTGAAGCCACTGGACTGTCTCAACACAAAACCTAAGTTTCTGTATGCTTTCTTGCATATCCTAATAATATGCTCCCGGAACGTTAGATGTGGAGTGACGATCACACCCAGGTCTCTTACCTCTGTTACCCGCTGAATCTGTACGTCGTCCACCTTGTACTCGTACTGTATAGGTTTATGTGCTCTGGTGAATGACATAGTCGAGCATTTAGAGACGTTAAAGGAGAGCTTATTACTCTTATTCCACTCTATCACTTTATTTATGTCTTCTTGCAAGCGTTCACAATCCGACCTATTCCGAACCTCGAGTAGCAACTTAAGGTCATCTGCAAACAATAAACATGTACCATGTCGAAAAACCTCTGGCAAGTCGTTTATCATAATGAGGAACTCGAGAGGACCTAAATTGCTACCCTGACTCACTCCGGACCTGGTGTAATATGAGTCAGATATGCACCCGTTGTAATCGACGTATTGCAGCCGATCCCTCATGTAGTTAGCAAAAAACTGCAGCATGTGCTGCGTACATCCTATGTCAGCTAGCTTCCTTAAAAGGATATCATTATCAACGGTGTCGAATGCCTTTTTGTAGTCGAAATATACTGCGTCGACCTGCGTGCCAGTATCAACTGCCGGTACCACTTGCACCATAAAGTTCAGTAGGTTAGTGGACGTGCTACGTCCCAATCTGAATCCGTGCTGTGCGTCAGACAATTGTGAACTAACTTGTTCTTGCATGCACCGCTGTATAGCAGACTCAAAGACTTTAGCTGGTGTGGACAGTACAGCTACTGGTCTGTAGCTACTGATTTCCGGACCAGCTTTGCCCTTGGGAACTGGTATAACCCGCGTAGTTTTCCAACGAGCCGGGAACATTGCTAGTTTTAAATAGCTGTTGAAAATATGAAGCAGTGGTTCCGCTAACACTGTACCACAGTCTCTAAATAAAAAAGCAGGTATTCCATCAGGACCTGATGAATGTTTTGGTTTGAGATTTGCAAGGGCTATTTTTACATCCTTAAGACTCAAACTATCCATATGTACACGTGCACTATTCGCGTTCGCCCCAAACGCTGCCTCCCGCGGGTCGAGACGCGGTGGCTCTTTGGTATATACCGATTCAAAAAAACTGGCAAATTCTCTGGCACACTCAGCATCCGCCAGATATAGACCGTCTTTTATAATCATTTGTTTATTTGTCCTATTTCTCTGCGATCTTATATATTGCCAAAAGGATTTTGGATCTTTTGCAAATCGATATTGAATTTTACTTCTATGCTCCTGATGTGCCCTCTGTATAGATTTTTTGATTTTTTACTTGAGCTCTATATTTTGAATATTCTACATAATCACCATGATCTTTAGTTTTTTTGTATTTTTTGTGAAGATTAGCTTTTATTTTTATGTCTCTAATTATGTCTTTGGTATACCACTCCGGATAACTGAAGCGCGATTCGTTTCGGCCAAGTGATTTTCGCGGTACACATTCGTCAAACATGCATGAAAGTTTATCATAAAAAAAGTTTAACATGTCTTCAGAATCACAAATCCGATACATCGCACTCCAATCAATAAAAGCCAATTTTTCATACAATAATTGGTAATTGGCCTTATTCCAATTCCATTGCGGTCTAATACTGCGCGAGTCACCATAGTCAGCGTCCGCGGCGGCAGGTGTAGGGCACAAAACGTTATATGTAGAGTTCACACTGACCACTAGTGGTGGGTGATGTTCATCAATTTTAGCCACGAGCGACTCGCCCGCCTCCTTCACCGACACCTCACCTTTAAACCCTTTGCTCAGCACCAAATCTAACTGACGCCCTAACTGATTCGGAACAGTGTTACTTTGAGTGAACTCACAATATGACATAAAATACTCATAATAATTAACAACATTTACAGAACAAGAATACAAATTAAAATCTCCTATTACTAACACTGTTTTATATATATCACATAAATTTTCTATTATATTAAATAAAAGCATATATAATCGTTATCTGAGCTACTAGGTGGTATATAGCTTACACAACACAAAAACAGCAATCTATTGTTTAAATGTACAGTCGCGCACACCAGTTCAAAAACGCATTCGTCTATCGACACACGCGGGATACGTACTTGTCGCAGCTCAAAGCGGCATGTGGCCACTAGAAGCGCGCCGCCCTGTTTTCTACCATCCACTCTATCGCATCGTAATATTTTGTAACCTGGTAGAACTATTTCTGCATCTTGAATGGATTCACAGCAACCAGTTTCAGTTATTGCATAAAGGTCTGAATTATTTGATGCTAAACTGTTTCTAAAACTATCTAACTTTGTTCTTATATATATATATATTCGTTATATATATATATTCATTCATTATATATATATATTTCGTTTATATATATATATTCTCTCTATATCCCTCTAACGTGCAGAGTGACTTCCAAACAAACTTTTTAGATAACTTAGATAGTTGTAATTTACTTAATACAACCGATACCTTAACATTAACATCAGAATGATGAATCTGGTACTATCTAACAATGTAGTACAAGTCATTTGCCCCGGTGAACGATTGGTGTCAGAGAACCCTAATCATAAAGCCTTATGTGTAGACGCAGACTTTGTATAGTTACATAGTCTACCAGCTCACTCACACGTCAAGTTTTTATATCAAAGATATAGACTGGCAATGTCAACTGAACCGTGGGTCAATAGTTACCTATTTCTATGGTCAACTTTTCAAATTGTGTAACACCTATATACAAACCAAAACAGTCACACCCAATTTTAAGTTTCCTATATGGTATAAAAACCCTGTTAATGGTTAAAGAAAAAGCCAAATTCCACTCCAAATATAAAAAGTATGGTAATTTTAGCAATTATCAATCGTATATAACACTAAGGCAACGAATTAAAACACTAGGAAAGGTAATGTTCGACGATTATATACACAGAAAAGAGGCAGACACACACAAGAATTCTAGAGCTTTTTGGAAATAAATACTATCTAATGAAAAAACGCACCTCAAGCGATGGTGTTGATATATGTGATTTGTTCGGCGAGTATTTTTGTTAAAACTTACTCGAGAGAATGGAGGTGAGTTAGGCTCATGATCATCATCAACATGCCTGTCTGGCATAAGAATTGTAAAATAGAATAATAAAATTGTAGCTCTACATAATTGCTAAAAAATAGAATAAGGATTATTATAAATTAGGATAAGTAACTATATGAACCCTAATAAAATATGTAATATAAATGTAAGGAATAATAAATTATAAGACTATAGTGTAAATTTTGTTTAAATAAATAATAAAAGAAAAACTGAATAAAAGCGGCCAAGTGCGAGTCGGACTCGCCCATTAAGGGTTCCGTAGCAGCAAGTGACATAATAATGTTTTTTTGTTTTAATTTTTATATTTGAGTTGATTGAATGAAAGGTAAATTGCGGTTTACGATTTATGACGTATTAAAAAAAACTACTTACTAGATCTTGTTCAAACCAATTTTCGGTGGAAGTTTACATGGTAATTTACATCATATAATTTTTTTTTAGTTTCATCATTCTCTTATTTTAGAAGTTAAAGGGGGGAGGGGGGGGGGGGGGGACATTCATTTTACCACTTTGGAAGTGTCTCTCGCGCAAATTATTCAGTTTAGAAAAAAATTATATTAAAATCCTCAATATCAGTTTCGAAGATCTATCCATAGATAACCACACACGTATGGGTTTGATGAAAAAAAAATTTTGCGTTTTAGTTTTAAGTATGGGGGACCCCCAAAAACCCCCCAAAATTTTTTTAAGTTTCAGTTCTCTGTATTGGGAACCCCAAAATTTATTGTATTTTTTTCTATTTTTGTGTGAAAATCTTAATGCGGTTCACAGAATACATCTACTTACCAAGTTTCAACAGCGTAGTTTTTATAGTTTCGGAAAAAAGTGGCTGTGACATACGAACGGACAGACAGACAGACATGACAAATCTATAAGGGTTCCGTTTTTTGCCTTTTGACAACGTAACCCTAAAAAGTACACTAGAGAAGATTAGGTACATAAATCCCTGGGGTGTGTGTTGGGTAACCTGGGGTGTGTGTTGGGTAACCTCCTCGAGTGTCGCTCCGATTCCGATCCCGCTGCAGTCCGGGGGGAACGGAATCGGAGCGGCCGGTACACCCTGGGCGGCGGTCAATGGCTTCCCCTTCACCCCTTCATAGGGTTGGCATTGATCGTCGGCCAATACCCAACGTGGCGGGAACACATCGCTCTCCGTACTCCTCTGCTTTCAGAGGAGACAGGATGAGCGATGCTGTTAGTGGTGAGATGGCCCAGGGTCAGCCGGGGTGCGAGGGATATGCTCTATGGGTAACCTTACACCCCGGCGTCTGAAGACCCGAGACGGCGTGCGGTTTTAGTCGGTGCAAGCCCGACATAACCGCCCCCGCTGGCCGGCGGGGGGGTATCCGAAGAGATTTCCGCACGATAAAAAAATAAAAAAAAGGTACATAAATCCCTGATGCCATATCCCTACACATAATGAAAGGTTGAATGAAAGTGCGAGAAGAATAAAAGCGAGAACTAGTATGCCAAAGAGACTCGGAATGAAAGAGGAAAGCCTAGGATTAGACTAGGAAGCCTTTATTTAAAAAAAAAGTAAACTATAGGCTCCATAGCGCGGGTAGGTAATAAAAAAAAATGATGCTCCGTGCATCAGAGAGCACGTTAAGCCGGCGGTCCTGGTTACCATACGAACATACTCACGTCACAAAGTCTAACAACTGGTCTGAATGCAGCACTTCAATATCACCAGTGTGCTGCATAGGTCAGATGACCGTCAGCTCGTAGGATGATGATTTTAATAGACGGCTAACACCTAACTGCTCCTACCACTTTTTTTTTTCTATTTAGGACACGTCAATTTGACTTCACATCGCCTGATAGTAAGCTGAAGGTAAAGTCTCAGGAAAGAGGGTCACCATTACATACACGTACTATGTTAACAATGGTGGCACTCAGCTTGACGGCCTCATCAGAAGAGTATTGTCGTCGCAGCACCGCGTGATACCCACCGGTCCCACAAGTGCTGCGACCACAATCCCCCTGCCCGGCTATGCACTTGCTGATCCCTGAACGCAATCAAACCGAAATTGGATTACTATGAAGGGGTTTTTCGCAATCGTACACTGTGGCATCCACCCGGCCGAATTTTGTGATAAACTTGTGTCATCAAATTTCTACCAACAGATTATATTTCCATCCAAAGGTTATATGGCAAAAATTGCTATATATGGTTAGGCCGCAAATTGCACTGCTCTCTGTTTTATCTATTGTGTGGTACAATAAATTTTAAGTGTCATTAATAATATAAATAAATAATTAGCATGTTGTGAAACGCCTACTTGCTATCAGTTGATACCTTATTATAAATCTCAATTACATATAGTATCTGTCGCTGTAGGTCTCATTTACTAGCATTCATTAGTAAAATGAAGTCGATTTTGCAGTATGCAGTATTAGTATTGTACTCGTACTTTGCATTTTCGGGTAAGGAAAATCTAAATCCTGGTTTTTACTTAATGATCTATATATGTTGTTGCTTATATATTGTCCGTGATATATATTTAGTTTAGGAAACTAGGTACTTCATTTGATTTTGCTGAAAATTATCACAGTTTTGTGCTTACAATCTATAGTACCTTTTTTTTCCGTGCAGAAATCCCTTCGGATACCCCCCCACCGGCCAGCGGGGGCGATTATGTCGGGCTTGAACCGGCTAAAACCGCACGCCGTCTCGGACCTTCAGACGCCGGGGTGTAAGGTTGCCCATAGAGCATATCCCTCGCACCTCGACTGACCCTGGGCCATCTCCGGTTTCGAACAATCTATAGAACCTACCTATTAATATAGATTGGGCCGATATCTCTATTGTATTTAAATTTCAAATATTTAGTACTTCGGCGTCTTAAGACCCGAGATGGCGTGCGGTTTAGTCGGTTCAAGCCCGACATAACCACCCCCGCTGGCCGGCGGGGGGTATCCGAATGGATTTCCGCACGAAAAAAAAAAGGTACAGACCTAAAAATATTATAATTTACCATTTAGATATTTAGACCGCCAGAATAACGCATTTACACGTAATAT
Source organism: Cybosia mesomella (assembly GCA_946251805.1). Lineage (NCBI taxonomy): Eukaryota > Metazoa > Arthropoda > Insecta > Lepidoptera > Erebidae > Cybosia > Cybosia mesomella. The sequence goes on from OX276413.1 coordinate 2,736,403, forward strand.
TTCGAATTTGTTGATTGATTACAGATTCAAAACTATATCTTACTTTCAGATGCTGTAAAGTTCAGATGTGATTATAGGCACACCTCTGAAGGGTGGTTCAAGTACCACGAGATACCAGCAACATGGCGCGATGCCCGCTTACAATGCAAGCTCGAAGGTAGCTGGAAAACGGAAACTGTAGCAAAGAAAACATTGTCATTCAGCTACCTTTTTTTTCATGCGTAAATCCCTTCGAATGTCCCCCCGCCGGCCAGCGGTGGAGGTTATGTCGGACTTGAACCGACTAAAACCGCAGGCCGTCTCAGGCCTTCAAACTCGGGTATAAGGTGGCCCATGAGGCATTTCCCTCGCACCCTGGCAATCCCAGGGCCATCTCCGGTTTCGAGATGGCCCGCTCGAGTTTGGGACACACGGTGTCCCCGTGGCTTTCAGCTACCTAACCGTTATTTGTATAAACTCCATAGTTAGTTTCTTAAAAAAATATATAGTTGAATGAAATTTTTATATTTATTAATACAATTTTTTTACATATTTTTGAAAACTAACGTGTTGATACTTTGTAGGATGATACTTATGTTTTTAATACTAGCAAGACAGAAAAACATACCACTTGGGATCTCTGTGACTGACAATCCGACAGAAAGTCCCTATGTACCTTTTTTTTTTTTTATCGTGCGGAAATCCCTTCGGATACCCCCCCGCGTGCCAGCGGGGGCGGTTATGTCGGGCTTAAACCGACTAAAACCGCAGACTCGAGAGTAGATGACGTAGATCGACCCATCAGGACGCCATCCATGCTGAAGCTTGCACTTCACACTTGCTTTTAAACGATTCTTTCGAAGATTTTTGTACAGACACACAGTTTGGCTATCGGTATAGTTTTCAACATACGTTTACGAGCCTACAAAGACGGTCAAGGTTCATTTGACCCATCACTGTTGTTTTTGTTTTAACAATATATGTAATTTGATATCAAAAGTATAAATAATACGCGATATTCATAGGAACAAAGAGAAATGAAAGAATCATAAATTTATACGATAATAATAATAAGTTATTTATAATTACGACACAAACAATTTCGATTCGTGCAACTGCTTCATATCTAAAGGTTTGCCATACAAATCACACACTTTATCACTTATTTTAGCAATGAGTTGGTAGCAATTCCGTCTTGATAGCAATTGCAGAACAAAATCTCTTCTATGTATTTTTTTGGGATTTTCTTTAAAAAAGCCCTATTGCTATCGAGTTGTCGTCATTGCCAATTTTCTGTCACGGTTTTGGGTATGAAGGAGATGAACTATCGAGTTGCTGTTTTCGGTAATAGATTCGTGGTGGGGTGAACCATTGCAAGGTAAAGAAAAAATCGCAAAAAAAAAAAACGCAAAATTGAAAATCCCTTGTATTCGGCTGAGCTCGTCTCAGGAATTCAACTTGTTATAGTTTGTTTCAGGCATTTCAATCAATTAATTTAGCCTATTGCATTCCACTATTGGACATAGGCCTCTTCCAATATGCGCCATAGCATGCAATTCTACCTTCGGCAACTAGTCCACTCCAGTAAGCTTTTTCAGTTTGTCCTTCATTCTGACTGGGGTCGTCCTACCTTTGCTGATTCATGGTTTCCACTCTAGGACTCGTATGCTCCGACGGCCTTCAATTTTTCGGTAGATATGGCCACCCCTTTGCCACTTCAGCTTACTTATTTTGCGAGCTATGTCAGTAACTTTAGCACTTTAACAGATGATCTCATTACGAATGTTATGCTTTAAAGGAAACCCAAGCATGGCTTGCTCCTTAGCCCTCTGTGCGACTTTTAGATCATAGACTAACCTTCTCGATTCGGCATCGTAAGCCATAAAAGATAGAGGTAGACGATAAAATGAAACTAAATGTTGTCAACTTATCCAGTATAGAAATTCATTCGTTTTTTATATGGGTCAAATGACTCTTACCGTCTTTCTAGTGTTAAATATATTTTAGTCTTATCTGTTAATACGTTTTGAAAATATGATAACATCCAGCAGAGTACTCGTATATAAACTCTTTCTTTTTGCTAATAGCAAAACTCAGCTTAGATGGTATATTAAATTATAATTTTTAAATGAACAGAATATGAAATTATGCGTATCAACTTCTTCATATTAACAGGTGGTATATTAGCCTCTCCTACTACAGCTACAATCAAATCCGTTATGTTGGAATCATTTTGCAAACCTGAGATCTTTACTGGGATACATGCTACTTTTTCTAAAGGCCAATACACTTCTATTGATGGTTAGTATTCATTTTATGTTTATGTCTTTACTTTAGTAACCTACAAGCAAACCAATTAGGTTTGTCTGTTTCATTGAGTTGCATATTTACTGTAGCTTTTACTTAATTAGTGATTTCGAATGTAGTCAGTTGTTAATTTTGCAGGAATACCACTGGCCGAAATACCGCATGAATGGGCTCCATTAGAACCTGATAATAAAAATAACGCTGAAAGCTGCATCTCCTTAAACTCTGAAGGAAAACTTGCTGACGTAAGATGCGACGAACCTCTTCCTTATATATGCTACAGGAATAATTCAAATATTGATGTTACTGTCTGTGGTACTCCAGATCCAGGTAACTGATATTTTAGTTTTAAATAGTAAAATAGTAAATTTTAGGTTTAGTTTATTATTTCTAACTTTTAACTCTTTAAGAAAAAGTAAAAACTAGTAACTGCAAATAAGTAACAATAATCCAATTTAATTTATAGAATACCACTTCAACAGTCAGACAAAGAAATGTTACAAATTTCATACAAACCCGAGGAACTTCGAACGAGCCTATTTTGCGTGTTCTGCTGAGGGTGGCCACCTAGTTATCATTAATAGTGAGGAAGAAGCGACTTTCCTCCGTCAAATGTTTAATAAGTATCCAGCATCAAAATTGCGTGGCGCCGGATTCATTAAAGATTTTGCTTTCATTGGATTTAGCACTTGGGGTGAAAGCTTCGACTGGACAACTATTCATGGTATTTTTAACACACCTTTTGTTTTATAAGTAACGCCTATATTAGTGTAAATTAAGGGTATATCGCGGGGTACTAAGATCTATGGGGCCAAGCCAATCTTACTTGCAAAGAGCCACCTCCAACAATCAGCATATATACCAGCCCTTTTTAGGGTTCCGTAGCCAAATGGCAAAAAACGGAACCCTTATAGATTCGTCATGTCTGACTGATGACACTCGATGTAGTTTTTGTTGTTTTTATATGTAAAATATGTATGTATGTGTAAATGTTTTTATATTCTATGGTATATTAGCCTCTATAAATGCTAGTCCTTTATGTTACTTAACTTAAAATCATACACATTCAACTGAAGGCTTAAAATTTTCCTCTGTACGCAGGCCAATCTCTCACGGACGCCGGTTTTGCCACGTTTGCTGCAGGGCAACCAGATAACGCCGGTCCGGGTGAATATTGTGGATCAGTATACCGCAATGGTTTACTAAACGACATTACGTGCGAATTAATTTCCCCATTTATTTGTGAAAAACGAGTCGACTATCCTGCTGTTTGCGATAGTGGACGAAATATGACAAAACACATTCCTGACTGTAACAATGATATTCAAGGAAAGTAACCTGGAATTGACATGAATATCCAGTCCGGTGTTTCAATTGAACGAATCATATAATACTGAACTTGTTTTATCTTTATATTATGTGTGTCTTATTCTTATATTATCTGTATAAATGCATTCAATAAAATTAATCAATATTAAATTGCACATTGCGGTTTTATAACTGTTTTGCTTTTAATATAAGTTCGTTAAATCAAGGGTGAGGGGGGGAGGTTATATCGCACTCGATTCGACTCAAACCGCACGCCATCTGGGGACTTCAGACGCTGTGGTGTAAGGTGGTCTGAGTCGCCACCGCGCCACGCGGGCTTATACTGTTACACGCGTATAAAATTCCTACTCGCACCATGCAACAAAGTAATAGAATAGAATATTTTATTTATTTGTTTATTTTATTTGTTAGGGACAAAAACAGGTATGCGTTACAGTATATTCTTAAAATTAGGCATAACACTAAAAACGCACAATCCACACCATTGTCCACGGAATTATAATTATGTTTAAAAGAGACAGATGCGTAGTTTTACCCACACGTACATAGTTAAAAATTCTATATTAAGAATAAATAAATAAACCCTAACAGACTGACCCGGTAGGGGCGATTAGCGAGAATTTCGGAAGCCATTTTCTTGAATTTGTTCTCGGTAAGCGCAAAAATTGCGCATTTGTTTTACAGTTTTCAATATAAAACAATCTGGGCACGCACACCTCCCGCCCAATAACAGTCCTAGGAACTACGTAACATATTTTATTAGTAAGTTCAATGCAATTGAATTTATTATTACATATGCCGTACAGCATCATAACCATAAGCAATATACGTCTGTACTCCAAGCACAAAATTCTGTAATGCTTTAGCAGTTCTGTATAAGGAATCCTACTATGAAAGCACTTGTAATGGGTAATGCGAAGAAATTTCTTTTATAGCATTTCAATACTATGAGTGTATTTTTGGTAGAAATGGCTCCAGATAGGCAATACGTATTACACGTATACCTTGGGAACGAATTAAAGTTTTATATAGCAAAGATAAATGTAGAAGGTGTTTTGAAATCATTACAAGACCGCGTTACAAAACCATAAATCCTAAAGGCCTAAAAGGCTTTGTTAATGATGTTATCAACGTGAATGTCGAAATGTAATTTAGAATCTGGCAGGACGCCAAGATCTCGTATGCTTTCAGTTTTATTTAGTGTTGTACCGTTCAAAGTGTATGAAAAATGTATAATATTTATATTTTTGGTAAATGATATGTAGTGACATTTTGACGGACTCAAATAAAGTTTATTGACAATACAATATTCGTAGAGCCTATCTAAGTCCTCTTGTAACAGTGTGCAATCCTGGGCGTTCGTGTCATAAAGATTTTTAAGTCATCTGCAAACATAAGAAGTTTAGAGTTAAGAAAGCAAGAGTATGTATATCGTTTATATAAAAGATAAAGAGTAAAGGACCCTGGCCCGATCCCTGAGGCACACCGGACTCGGCGACTACATAATCCGACTCATGTCCATTGACAACAACTTTCTGTGTCCTGCGAAATATATAGGATGCAAACGACCTTAGTAAATTCCCTCTAATGCCATTGAAAGCGATTTTGTCCAGAAGTAATTTGTGGTCCACCCTATCAAAAGCCTTTCGAAAATCAGTATACCCAGCGTCAACCTGAGTACCTCGGTCCATGTTTTCAAATATAAATTGAATAAAAATTGACAGATTAGTGGTAGTAGATCGGGATTTGACATAGCCGTGCTGTTCAGGTATAATGAGGTGGCTTAAGTGCGTAAATAGATGACTGTGGACTAGAGCCTCAAAAAGCTTAGACAGTGTGGACAGTATGAATATGCGTCGATAATTTGCAATATTGCCCTTATCTCCACTTTTGTGAATGGGCGTGATAAATGCCCTCTTCCATATACTCGGAAATACCCCGTTCGCTAAGACACTTGTTAAATGGCAGATGTAACGGAATGTAGACGCGTTGTGCCGTGTGTTTAAAAAATCTGGGAGGCAGACCATCCGGATCTGACCCTTTAGTTATATCTAATTACGACGACGCCCTTCTTATGGTACTCTTTTCGAGGTAAATGTCGGAAATACAGGCTGATTTCTCAGCTGTAATTAGTGAAGGAAGCTACTTTGTAGCATCGAAAGTAGAAGGCTCATAGTCGGAACTAAAAAAGGTGGAAAATAATAAGCATATTTCACTGGGACAGTTAGAAGATTTGTTTTCGTAGTATATGTTGGCTTTGTAATAATGGCGTTTTTTAGTGCATTGACGTTTTATTGATGTATTTTGTTTTTCCAGTGAAGTCAACACAATAAATGGGGGATGCAAAGGAACAAGTGTTAATAGTATTATATCGGTCTGTATTTGAGAATCTGTATTACTAATAAATCAATCTAAAATACAACCCATTTCATTCTTAATGGTGTGGTATTGGTAAGCGTTCGTGATAGAAATCAAGTTAAATAAACGTCCATTAATGTGATTCATATATTTTATATTAAATTGCAACCTAAAATGCGAGGTTATGAAATAAAAATTATATTAACATTTGTAAGTAGAGTCTATATTTGTAAGTAGAGATATTTAATAATATATGCAATATAAATGATGCAATGTCACCGGATTATTTATTTATTTCAAAAAATAACTTGTCATAAGACTCAATATCATTGTTTATTGTTCAGCATTTTCTTTTTAGGCTTTGGTTAGAGGTACAATCCATAAGTTCTTAAGTAAATCTTTGACGTTAAGTAATTTAGAGTAATTATTTAGCATAATAATTTAAACCTAAAAAATATTTCTCTAAAGTAACATAAGGGACGATTTTTAAGGTGTTGAGTTACTTAAAGCTAATAATACGCCAGAAAAATAAAAATTACAGTGCCAAAGCCTAAGTAATATACCTAGATTAGTTTATATTTTACGTGATGAGATAGGAAAATTAAAAAATATTTTTCAATTTCTTTTTTTTTGTCTCAAAAATAAATTGAAATGTAAAAACTTAGTTGATTGACCCCTATCAACAATGTTTGTACATTCTATCCTGGCCATTACACTACCAACGTGAACCCACTCCTAACACAAGCAGTTTAATTTACCTGGAGGGTTTAGCAGGACCCCTCCAGGTAAATCTGGTGGGGTGAAGTCCGTGGGGGTTTCCACACGTAAAAAAAAGGGGTTGGCGGGAACACTAGTAGCAAATTTATCCTACCTAGTTATATTTATACTCATATTTTCGAGCAATTTTGAATGTCCAGGTGACCTTGTCATAAATTTGAAAATTTGTCACAATCCTCGCTTTTTAATTTTAATTAGAACTGTGATCCCAACAGAGAGAATGCTACTGCATCCATTTCTAACCGCTTTTTAATTTTAATTAGAACTGTGATCCCAACGGAGAGAATGCTACTGCATCCATTTCTTATTTCGGAATGTCGAATCGGACTTAAAGACTCAGTAGTCCGATGATTTATAATCATCTGCATCATCGGACTACTGAGCCGAAAAAGGCTCAGTAGTTCGATCATCGGACTATTTAATCGGATTACTGATACTAAGCCATTTGAAAGTAACCACAATAACTACGAGTATGGTTATATTCCTAATCTATCTATCAGTCTGTACATCTGGAGTAATCTTCATCATCATCTCAGACTCAATTGCATCCAAGGCCTTCACCTCGTAATAAATTTCGAAACTCGATAAAAGCGAATTGTAATCTTATACTATAAAACACAAAGTCCTGCCTGTCTCACTGTATATTTAGATTATACACTACGGCTAATTCATTTCCAATCTTGTTAATCGTATAAAGTTAAAGTACAACGGTTTTGGGTATATTAACAGATATATTAATTGACAGACTATTAAAATAACCGTTACATGAAAACGCCTGCCCTAATGATTAAGCAGTGACACGTAGATATATTGGGATTACTTTGGATTTTTATAAGGCGCTGACAACGCACAGCCTTCGCAGCCTGCTTAGAGATTCGAAATTTGAAGGGTGTGTTTGTTTTAATGCGTGGAGTTCCTTCTGAGGTAGAATTTTTAAAACTTCAACCTCTAAAGCGGTAAAAAGAGGTAAAAACATCATTTTTTATAAGTCTAGAAAGGCTTATGATGATGATGATGATAGCTATGCTAGTGCTTTCAGTGATGACAACTGTTTAAATATCCATGAAAAATTATCTTCAATTTTTTCTTCTTTTCCCAATTTCTTTAACGCTGTTCACATCAATGCTCAAAGTGTTCCCGCTCATTATCCTGACCTTCTCTCGTCCTTTGACGCCAATCTTGTCCATGCTGTCCTAGTTTCTGAAACCTTCCTAAAACCTCCGCTACCTTCTACGCAGTATTCTCTGCCAGGTTATAAGCTGGTACGTAATGACAGGACAGGCAAGGGGGGAGGGGGGATTGGAATTTATCTTCGGGGTGATATTCCATTCAAGGTTGTTGAACAGTCTCCAAGTGAGTATTGTAGAACCGCAGAACATCTCTTTGTTGAAATACTTTTTAAACACGCAAAACTACTTTTGGGGGTGTTCTACAATCCGTCTTGTCAATTCGACTATTTCTCCTCTTTAGAGACAAAATTAGAACACCTTTCCGTACTCTATGATCATACGATTATCCTTGGAGACTTCAACACCTGCCTGCTCAAAGGTGACTCACGCGCCCGTAAGCTCTCCACTCTTGTCTCGTCTGTCAATATGCACATCCTTCCTTTGAGTCCCACCCACCATGCTCCTCACTGTACTCCATCTCTTCTTGATCTTATTCTTGTGTCCGATCCTAGTAAAGTGGCCACGCATGGACAGATGTCTTCCTCTTTCTCATATCACGACCTTATCTACCTTTCCTATAAAAGTCGTCCTCCTAAACGCAAGAGTAAATTTCTTCTACTTCGCAGTTTCAAGAATATTGACATGGAGCGTTTAGTGGCTGATGCGGACAGTATTGACTGGACTCCTATTTACAACTGCAGTGATCTGGATGACAAAGTGACAATGTTTACACATACTATTTTATCTTTGTTTGAGACACACGCACCTTTGAGAAAAGTACGTGTAAAACATTTACCAGCACCCTGGCTGACCGATCAAATCAAAAGCTGTATGTCAAAGCGTGATAAGGCTAAGCGCAGGTATAAAAGTAGCCCAACTGAGGAGAACTGGGACCTTTACAAAAAGTTTCGAAACCGTTGCAGTCGTATGTGTAGAGATGCTAAAAAGCGCCACATCCACAACTCCATTGATAATGTCAACACAGCACAAGTATGGCATTTTCTTAAGTCTCTAGGTGTTGGTAAGGTTTCAGAGAACAACGTTGTGGGTCTCGATCTCAATGTTCTTAATGAACACTTCTCTAAACCACCAATTACCTTAGACATCACTACTAAATCTTCCACTATGAACTTTCTTTCTTCTCGCCCTTTGCCGCTAAATACTTCTTTCTCTTTTATCCCAGTTACAGAACAAGACATTAAGAAATCCATCCAGTCCATCTCCACCAAGGCAGTGGGTAATGACGGTCTTCAAATCCAAATGGTCTTACCTATCCTTACAGAAATCCTCCCAGTCCTAACCCATTTAGTTAATTTTTCTCTTTCCACTAACTTTTTTCCTTCATCGTGGAAAAAGGCCCATGTCATACCACTGCCTAAAGTTCCTCACCATCTCAGTTTCGTCCTATATCCATACTTCCTTTCCTATCCAAAGTCCTTGAGAGCATTGTCCACAAACAACTGTCCCAATACCTCTCCTCTAACAACCTGCTAAGTCCTTACCAGTCGGGTTTTCGACCTGGCCACAGTACAGTAACAGCATTGACAAAAGTAACTGACGACATTAGGTTGGCCATGGAAAATAAGCTTCTGACTGTGCTTGTATTATTGGACTTTAGCAGTGCGTTCAACTCGGTTGATTTCGACATCCTCCTAGAAATCCTCTCCTCTCTTAATGTCTCAGGTCCTGTAATAGGGTGGTTCAAATCATATCTTCAAGGACGTTCGCAGTCCGTGCACTCTGATGAGAACTTCTCTGAATGGTGTAATTTGACTACGGGCGTTCCTCAAGGTGGCGTTCTTTCTCCTCTCCTGTTCTCCGTTTTTATAAACGCTATCACTTCGCTTTTAACTTCTCACTACCATCTCTATGCAGACGATCTGCAGCTTTATCGTCATTTTAAAGCTGGAGAATTGACCGAAGCTATCTCTGCTATAAACCTAGACCTTGTGAAAGTGCACGAATGGGCTAAATCTTTTGGCCTCATAGTAAACCCGATTAAATCGCAATCTCTGATCATCGGTGGTAGGTACATGCTCAATACTATAGACCAGTCTCTCCATCCAGTTCTTTATGACTCCGTCCCTATACCTTTCTCAAAAAGTGCTAAGGATCTAGGTGTAATCATAGACTCGAACCTTTCGTGGGACTCTCACATTGCGGAGGTGAGCAGGAGGGTCTTCTGTTCGTTTCAGTCTCTCAAACGTCTTCAAAAATTCCTACCATTTCACACAAAAGTTACTCTTGCACAAACCCTTTTACTTCCTCTTCTAGACTATGCCGACGTCTGTTTCCTTGACGCTAGGGAAGAACATCTGAACAAACTCGAACGGCTGCAGAACTTAGGTATCCGTTTCATATTCGGTCTCCGCAAATATGATCATGTCTCGGAGTTTCGACACCGGCTGAAGTGGTTACCTATTCGTCTGCGCCGTGACAGCCATATCCTTTCTCTCCTCTATTCTATACTTCATAATCCTAAAGCGCCTCCATACCTGCGTGAACGCTTTGAGTACTTGGTTCCTCGTGATAAGGCTGGACGATCTTCATCCTCTCTTTTGCTTCGCACCCCTCTTCATTTTTCCAGTCGTTACGATGGTTCTTTTACGATAAACGCTGTTCGATTGTGGAATCGCCTTCCTCATTCTATTAGAGATAGTCCTTCATTAGACGTTTTCAAGAGAAGAATTAAAGAGCATTTTCTCTCTCAATCATTCTAATATATTATGTATGTTTATGTATTTATATATAGTATATATGTATTCAATATCTATATTTTATATTCTATTTATAGTATGTACAGTGTATGTAGGTTTATATTATTGTATACTTAAAAGTATACACTTAGGTTACAATAGGTATATATGACATTATATGTATTTAGTCATAGGTAGTTTATTTTCCTCTTTATAATTTTCAATTTATTGTACATTTCCATTTACCCTCCAAAGTATCTCTTTCCTCTATCACTAAAGGTTTGCTGGAAGAAAACCCATTTTAGTGGTTAAGCTCGCCTTTGTACATTAATTTTAAATTGTACTAATTATATTGTATTGTGTTTCTTGTATTTTTGTACAATAAAGAATTAAGAATTAAGAATTATGATCTTGAAGTTTTGGGAATTGTGTGGATAAAAATATATTATTAATTTAGGAAATAAGGTATAGAAAACTCAAATATTTACACATTTTTAACGCCATCTATATCTACATATCAATAAGAAATAATATTACATACATAGGAAGAAATAGAAACAAGATTACTTACACTTCAAAGTGCCTAGAATTACAAAGCATACAGATCCAGATAGAAAAGAAAACAGAAGATGAAAATCTTGAAATAGAAACGGAATAGAATAGAATAGAAGTGGAAGAAATGTTTAGTAGTTGGTTATTGTTACGAATACTGAGTACACTCAAACATCCCGATACACTGTCTACGTTGCCCGTGAACCAAGCGGGCGATCAACGCAACCGCTGCGTTCATCCGTGATAGGAACGCGCGATGATGGCAAATTCTCCACAAAACAATCATCATCATCATCATCTCAGCGTTATGTCTCGATTACATCCGAGGCCTATACCTCGAAGACCGGGGTCCGCTTTCCTGCTTTTCCTTCTCCACTTTGCATGATCTTGGGCATTCATGGTAGTGAGACTATTGGCACGCATGTGCCTTACGACTTCAAACCAGCACTTCTTAGGTCTCCCCCTACCTACCAGGGCCTGGCGGAAGTGCCATGGCGAGATATTTGTTACCTACGTTTACAGATGGTTGCCACATAACGTGACCGCACCAGTGAATACGATACTCCTGCATTTTATCTGCAATGTCACGGATATAGAGAGGATTTCCTCATGCGATCTTTATGCTCGACTTCGCACATCCATTGCAGCATATTAATCTCCTTGATACGCAGCTCCTGCTTATGCCACTCTAGCAATGGTCACGCTTCACAGCCATGTAAAAGGATAGGCCTAATGAGGTTTTTATAGACCTGCCCCTTCAACTTAACCGGCATTTTGGGGTCATATATGACACCAGTCATCTCAAGCCACTTGGGCCATGCAGCGACGATGTGAGCCTTGACGTCGCAATCGATGTAACAATCGCGTGAAGTACAGATGCCAAGTACTTAACTTGGTCTGAATTTCCACACGATAATCTATACGTAATAATAGGTCTTTACCTATGAAATTGGCGAAATTTTGGGCAAAAATGTAATAAAAGTTGCTGTTTGTTAGCTTAATGTTGTATCATTCATACACAAAAAAACATCATACAATTTGGATTTATCATTCCTAAAAAAAAAGCAAAAATGTTAGTACTGAAAATTGGGTTTCCTCCAATTTCTTCCAGAAAAACGGCTATTTCATATGTAACTACCTATTATATACCTTTTTTTTTTTTTTTTTTTCTCGTGCGGACATCCCCTCGGATACCCCCATATGCTGAATGGTCGTCTATATTTAAATTGTTTACGTCGTCGTTTGGCTAGGTAGTACAGTAAAGAATGATCCATTCTGCTACTATTGTATGCCAGAGCAATCAAAATTATACTGGGACCCGAGCCGCACTCACGCTTGCTCGCAACGTACACACGCATGACGTAGCGCAGGCCCGAAATGGAAGCGGGATTAATTATTACTGTAGTGGTATTCAAAATTTATGATTCAAAGATAATGTAATCGCGCCAGGACATGTTGTGAACCGCCTACTTGCTATCAGCAGCCTGTATGCATCTCAATTACATTAATCAATACTCTCAATTACACTTTTAATCGGGCTCATTTGCTGACGTCCATAAGCAAAATGAAGTCGCTTTCACTTGCAGTGTTAATATTATTGTACTTTGCATTTCTGGGTATGGAAATTAAATTTGTGGTTTTTACTTAATGACTTCATTACTGCTCTTTTGTACTTTCAGTGATGTGTGTTTTTTTAGCGAAACACTTCGTTTTAATTTTGCTGAGTAATTATATGGTTCAAAATTTTTCAAAATATACTGCTTACATTTTAAATTATTAACATTATATTGTAAAATATTAGATTTCATACAGATATTTATTATTTGAGTTGATATGATATGAATTTTATTATTACATAGACAATGGTTAACGCCAGAATAACGTTTTGCGAATATAGTACTACAGATTTTTTTAAAGCAAGATTCGATGAACGATTAGTCATTCAATACATGTTTTAATTTCAGATGCTGTGAAGTTCAGATGTGATTATAGACACACCTCTGTAGGATGGTTCAAATACCACGAGATACCAGCAACATGGCGTGATGCACGCTTACAATGCAAGCTTGAAGATAAGTACTAGCAGAGAAACAAAAACTAGCAGAAAAAATATAAGCATTCAGCTTCTTGAACGTTATATATTTATATTCCTAAGTTTATTTATTTTTATTATTTTATTGTTTAAATATTAAAAAAATGTTTTTCATGTTTTTAAAAAACAACGTGATTCTTTAAAGAGGCCTTTGAATTATGGCTTCTTTATCTGTTAATACTTCTTGGAATAATATAAAATCCCACAGTATATTAAGTTCTCCTTATAGCCAATAACAAAGCTCAATTAAGTTGTTGAATAAATTACAACAATTGACTTTCCATATTCATATCTACTCATTTATATCAACAGGTGGTATATTAGCTTCTCCAACTACAGCCACAATCAAGTCTTTAATGTTAGAATCATTTTGCAAACCTCAAATCTTTACTGGGATCCATGCTACTTTTTCTAAAGGACAATACACTTCCATTGATGGTTAGTCTGCTTTTACTTCAGTAATCTATAAGCAAACCAATAAGGTTCTTCTGTTCTATTGAGTTGTATTACTAGACTAGAACACGTTGCAGGAATACCACTGGATGAAATACCCCATGAATGGGCTCCATTAGAACCTGATAATAAAAATAATGCTGAAGACTGTCTGGCTTTACACTCTAATGGAAAGCTGGCCGATGTAAAATGCGACGAACTTCTTCCTTATATATGCTACAGGGAGAATTCAAATATTGATGCTACTGTTTGTGGCACTCCAGATCCAGGTAACTACCATTTTTGTTTATAGGAACTTAAAATTTATCCAAATGTACATAACTAATAATGTATTAATATCATTTTTCACTATTTACTTGATAACGGAAAGTGAAAATTAAAGAATACATAGAATAACAATAAAAAAATTGAATTTGTAGAATACCACTTCAATAGTCAGACAAAGAAATGTTACAAATTTCATACAAACCCGAGGAACTTCGAACGAGCCTATTTTGCGTGTTCTGCAGAGGGTGGGCACCTAGCTATCATTAACAGTGAGGAAGAAGCAACGTTCCTTCGTCAATTGTTCAATAAGTATCCAGCATCAAAATTGCTCGGTAGATTCATTAAAGAATTTGCATTCATTGGATTTCACACATGGGGTGAAAGTATGGACTGGACAACTATTCATGGTATGCTTATTATAATATTATTTTACTCAAAATCATACACATACAACTGATGATTTGAAACTTTTCTCTGTACGCAGGTCAATCTCTCCAGGATGCTGGATTTGCCACGTTTGCTGCAGGACAACCAGATAACGCCAGTCCGGGTGAATATTGTGGATCAATATATCGAAATGGTTTATTGAACGACCTGTGGTGCACAAGCCCTGCTCCATTTATTTGTGAAAAACAAGTCGACTATCCTGCTGTTTGTGATAATAATGATAGCAGACGAAATATTACGAAATACATTCCTGTATGTGAACCTGAAATTGATGTAAGAATGTCCGGCCCGATATTTTAATATTTAAAGAGTTATGTAATACCGGAGGCATATTTTTACCTCTCTTCACATTCATCATCATCTCAGCGTTGTATCCCGATTGCATCCGAGACCTACACCTCGGTATTCACATTATTCACTATTAAATTCTCCTGTTAATGAATAATCTCGTTTTTTTGTACCATTGATGTGGCAACCAGACATACAGCCCTTTAGGTAGAACTGAATCTGGGGTGTGTGTTGGGTAAGGGGTGTGTGTTGGGTAACCTCCTCGAGTGTCGCTCCGATTCCGATCCCGCTGCAGTCCGGGGGGAACGGAATCGGAGCGGCCGGTACACCCTGGGCGGCGGTCAATGACTTCCCCTTCACCCCTTCATAGGGTTGGCATTGATCGTCGGCCAATACCCAACGTGGTGGGAACACATCGCTCTCCGTACTTCTCTGCTTTCAGAAGAGACAGGATGAGCGATGCTGTTAGTGGTGAGATGGCCCAGGGTCAGCCGGGGTGCGAGGGATATGCTCTATGGGTAACCTTACACCCCGGCGTCTGAAGACCCGAGATGGCGTGCGGTTTTAGTCGGTGCAAGCCCGACATAACCGCCCCCGCTGGCCGGCGGGGGGGTATCCGAAGGGATTTCCGCACGATAAAAAAAAAAAAAAAAAGGTAGAACTGAATCTCTCAAAATCAAGATCAGCGATAAATTTTAACCGACTTCAAAAAGGAGGAGGTTCTATGTTCATCTGTATCTATTTTCTTTATTTTTTAACCGACTTCAAAAAGTAGGAGGTCCTATGTTCATCTGTATCCATTTTTTCTTTCATGTATGTCCACTGATATTGCCGTCGTTTATGAGCTTTTTAAAAAAATATTTTTGTATTGGGTTTGATTTAACTCCAAGTTGGTCCCATATAAATGTTATTACTATAGAACCTATTGGTCCTCTGGAGATACAGCAGGAAACTCCTCAAAATCAAATAGATATTACATTGATGTTCGAACGTGAAGTCAAATGTCAAATGTGTTTTCTTTAGAATACATAATTATATTGTAAGGCCGTATATATTGGTGCCGATTCTACAGTTACGGAACCCTCTAAACTAGACAACTTTAAAAAAAAGGCAAAATTAAATCGGATGGCACATAGAACAAAATTTCAAGAGTCAAATGAATAGTTTTAGAGATAGTTTAGTTTCGTGAAATGAGTAACAGAATTAACACCATTGTGTGAAACTCCCTGCGAACATTCACCTGTAATGTAACATTACATATTCGAATACAAGATACATTAATGAGGGAGCCGTAAGTGGAGGGTGGAGTAGAGATTGGAGAGTGGAAAGTGAAGAGTGGATAGTGGACAGCGGACAGCGGACAGCGGACAGCGGACAGCGGACAGCGGACAGCGGACAGCGGACAGCGGACAGCGGACAGCGGACAGCGGACAGCGGACAGCGGACAGCGGACAGCGGACAGCGGACAGCGGACAGCGGACAGCGGACAGCGGACAGCGGACAGCGGACACCGGACAGCGGACAGCGAACAGCGGACAGCGGACAGTGGACAGCGGACAGCGGACAGCGGACAGCGGACAGCGGACAACGGACACTGGACACCGGACAGCGGACAGCGGATAGCGGAAAGCGGACAAGGACAGCGGACAGCGGACAGCGGAAAGCGGACAGCGAACAGCGGACAGCGAGCAGCAAACAGCGGATAGTGGATTGATACGGGGTGCCCTACGGGGAAGACAGAAGGAAACGAGTGATCGAAATCCAACACTTTATTCCATAGGTACCACAATGCTCCCGAGGGGGCCATCTCGAAACCGGAGATGGCCCAGGGTCAGTCGGGGTGCGAGGGATATGCTCTATGGGCTTACACCCCGGCGACTGTAGACCCGAGACCCGGTTCAAGCCCGAGATAACCGCCCCCGCTGGCACGCGGGGGGGGGGGGTATCCGAAGGGATTTCCGCACGAAATAAAAAAAAAAAAAAGGTACCACAATGTTGATATACCTATATTTATTTTAAACTAAATTAAAGCCGAGTGTCGGTCAGGCTACAGGTACACGCCACTACGAACGGCCGGCCAAGTATACCACTCAACTTAGGTCGTCTCTGCCAACTGTTCAGGTGTGGAGTTGGGCCGGTGCTGTTCAGCCGGTACACAGCTACTGCTGATCTCTCGACCGGAACGGAATTGAGGACACTCTTCAGACGGTACGGAGTGGTACGGCATTTTCAGCCGGTACGGAATTCTCAATAATGGGAAACTGAAACGCGTATATGTTTAAGACCAATCTATTATTTGCTGCTTGGCACTATAACTTTCTAATCGACTACTGTACTGTGATATGTACTGGACTATGACACGTAACTGTTGACTATGTGCCTGTCGTCCGCGACGTCTAGCTAAGGAATCCTCTCGTCTACGGCGGGGCGGGGGCCGTCGCGGCGCGCGTTCTAGTGATGTAAAACTCATCGATATCGTATCTTGCCCAGCGATCTAATTGGTCGTAGCTTGGGATGACTCATGCTTAACGCGTCTCGGCCCGCTGCCTGACCTTATAAGGTAATACATTCCTATGAACATTAGTGATGGGGCACTTATTACTTCGCGGATCTCGACCTTTCCCGCTATTTTTAGATTCTCGCAACCCGGCATCAGTGTTCCGTAACAGGATGTTTATTTTCGGCACCGCCTTCCACAGAAAATTCTAACATGTATTTTATCTTTCATTTAACTTATTTTATTAAAATAGTTTATTTATTTATAGGGTTGGTACCCTATGCAAGTTTATTCCCTTTTTACCTGAGTGCGCCAGCAATAGTAATGTTTTTCACGCGTATGTAGTTTTCTTTGTTCCCCTCCATAGGCCTAACGGCTAGCCGGATTTTGATGAATGAGGTCTTAAATGTAAGGTACTCTTTCGAGTGTAATAGGGTACATAATATCGGAAGAAAAACTATAAGGTGAATTTTTGGTGCTAAAATATATATTGTAATAAAATATTTTCACTATAATATACAATATATGTCATAACCAAAAAGTATAAAATAAAATAAATGATTCGAAAAAAAAAACCAGACTGCTACTGAAAATACCGAAACAAGTATATACGTCTTTAAAAAAAAAAAAAAAAAGTTTAATTGCAGGCGGGACCGATTAATTTTCTTTCGGTTCATGATTTGCAATTGTCAAGACCCGAGACGGCGTGCGGTTTTAGTCGGTTCAAGCCCGACATAAACGCCCCCGCGGCCCGGCGGGAGCCGGGATTTCCCAGGCCGAGGGGATTTCCGCACGAAAAAAAAGGGTACCGCCTGCTCTCAAACTTGTTTCGGTAGTGTCAGCGGCAGTCGGTTTTTTTTATTTTTTAATCAGGGTGTACCATTAATTTGCCCTCGCAAGGCCTAGGATGCCATCGATACACAACACTGAGATAATGATGTGAGATCGTCTTCTGCGTACGAAGACCATCAGATGCCTCCTGCTCTTACCCATATTTATTTGAGGTCGGCACAATTGTGTGCTTCACCTGTTCATCACTATATGCAGTCATCTCAACATTAAATCTCTTCGCAACTATATCATCTGCGAAGGACGACCAAATAATAATAAAATAATAATAATAAATATTCTACGACATTCTACACAGCGCTCTCTAGACCCAAAGTAAGCATAGTTTAACTAGCTTGTGTTATGGGTTCCAGAATGCGGATAAACATACGTATATACTTTTTTTTTTTGAAAATAGATACATGTTATTCATAGAAACACCCAGACCAATGCAAATAGACATATTCATGCATACAAATATTTGCACTGAGCGGGAATCGAACCCGCGCCCTCTGTCGTAGCAGTCGAATGCACTACCGCTACGCCACAGAGACCGTCATATATGTAATATATTGTTTTATTCATTATAAATTCATCTCTACCTATCCATAATAGCAAATAGCTTATCAACGGTCACGTTGATGATTTGAGCCGTGCGTCAAACGGTTTTTAAAGTTTCATCTACATCCTACTGTCCATAACTGTTTATTCGATACGAATCTAAATTTGAGTTAAAAAAAATTGAATTTTCAGGTGTGGCTACAAAATATATACATTAAACTAACAAGCGATTTTCTACCAGCGTTTAGGTTGGCACATCGGGAAGCAGAGAGAGTGTCCGGCTAAGATCGACTTAGTTCGATTTTGTAGAGCGTTTTCTCTGCCACACATCAAACTCACAGTAAACGTACACAGATCATGAACTATAGGCTGCCCATCAGCGTATACGAGAGGAATAGCAATAGTTTTTAGGGTTCTGTTGCCAATTGACAAAAAACGGAATCCTTATAAATTCGTCATGTCTGTTTTTTTTTTTTTTTTTTTCATATTTAGGACACGTCAATTTGACTTCACCTCGCCTGATGGTAAGCTGAAGGTACAGTCTCAAGAAAGAGAGTCACCATTACAAACACGTACCATGTTAACAATGGTGGCACTCAGCTTGACGGCCTTATCAGAAGAGGATTGTCGTGCAGCACCGAGTGACACCCACCGGTCCCACTAGTGCTGCGACCACAACCCCCCTGCCCGGCTATGCACTTGCTGACCCCTGAACGCAATCAAACCGAAATTGGATTACTATGGAGGGTTTTTCGCAACGTGCACGGTGGTACCTACCCGGCCGAATTTTGTGACAAATTTGTGTCATCAATCCATCCGTATGTCACAGCCACTTTTTTCCGTAACTATAAGAACTATGCTGTTAAAACTTAGTAAGTAGATGTATTATGTGAACCGCATTAAGATTTTCACACAAAAATAAAAATAAAAACAATACATTTTGGGGGTTCCCTATACATAGAACTGAAATTCAAAAAAAAATTTCATCAAACCCATCTCTTCAAAAATGATATTGAGGTTTCTAATATAATTTTAATTTGTTATTTTTATTAAACTGAATAGTTTGCGCGAGAGACACTTCCAAAGTGGTAAAATGTGTTCCCCCCCCCCCCTGTAACTTCTAAAATAAGAGAATGATAAAACTAAAAGAAAATTATAATGTAAATTTCCACCGAAAATTGGTTTGAACGAGATCTAGCAAGTAGTTTCTATTTTAATACGTCATAAACCGTAAAGCGCAATTTACCTTTTATTCAATCAACTCAAATGTAAAAATTTTACTTGCTGCTACGGAACCCTTCATGGGCGAGTCCGACTCGCACTTGGCCGGTTTTTTTTACACTGGGACATCTAACTCTGTGATTATTAGTATAACCCATCAAAAATGGCAGTCACCTACTGAACCGACTATTCCATCCCAACAGTATGGGTCAGTTTTTCATTTTAGTGTCGTATCTATACGTGGGACATTTTTTTTTTTTTTTCATATTTAGGACACGTCAATTTGACTTCACCTCGCCTGATGGTAAGCTGTAGGTACAGTCTCAAGAAAGAGGGTCACCATTACAAACACGTACCATGTTAACAATGGTGGCACTCAGCTTGACGGCCTTATCAGAAGAGGATTGTCGTGCAGCACCGAGTGACACCCACCGGTCCCACTAGTGCTGCGACCACAACCCCCCTGCCCGGCTATGCGCTTGCTGACCCCTGAACGCAATCAAACCGAAATTGGATTACTATGGAGGGTTTTTCGCAACGTGCACGGTGGTACCTACCCGGCCGAATTTTGTGACAAATTTGTGTCATCAATCCATCCGTATGTCACAGCCACTTTTTTCTGTAACTATAAGAACTATGCTGTTAAAACTTAGTAAGTAGATGTATTATGTGAACCGCATTAAGATTTTCACACAAAAATAGAAATAAAAACAATACATTTTGGGGGTTCCCTATACATAGAACTGAAATTCAAAAAAAAATTTCATCAAACCCATGTCTTCAAAAATGATATTGAGGTTTCTAATATAATTTGAATTTGTTATTTTTATTAAACTGAATAGTTTGCGCGAGAGACACTTCCAAAGTGGTAAAATGTGTTCCCCCCCCCCCTGTAACTTCTAAAATAAGAGAATGATAAAACTAAAAGAAAATTATAATGTAAATTTCCACCGAAAATTGGTTTGAACGAGATCTAGCAAGTAGTTTCTATTTTAATACGTCATAAACCGTAAAGCGCAATTTACCTTTTATTCAATCAAAAAAATTTTACTTGCTGCTACGGAACCCTTCATGGGCGAGTCCGACTCGCACTTGGCCGGTTTTTTTTACACTGGGACATCTAACTCTGTGATTATTGGTATAACCCATCAAAAATGGCAGTCACCTACTGAACCGACTATTCCATCCCAACAGCATGGGTCAGTTTTGCATTTTAGTGTCGTATCTATACGTGGGACACTCAGAAAGTTTTGCGAAAATAAAAAAAAGTGTTCTATAGGTAAATATTTTTTTATTAAATCTTTTCAAAGTGCTCTCCACCAGCCTCTATACAAAGTTTCATGCGTTTGAACCAGTTTTCAAAACACTTTTTCCAATCCGCCGCAGATACCTCGTTTACAGCCTGCTCAAACGTTGACAGCGCATCTTCCGGCGACGAAAATTGTATCCCTTTGAGCTGATTTTTTATTTTCGGGAATAAAAAGAAGTCGCACGGTGCAAGGTCAGGGCTGTAAGGAGGGTGACCTAGGAGTTTAACCGGAGTGCTGTCCAGGAAGTCCCTCGTTTTAAGCGTGGTGTGTGCGGGCGCGTTGTCATGGTGGAGTAGTATCCCGCGGAGCCCTGTGTTTGGTCGCTTGTAGCTCACTACCGAGAAAACTTCTGCCAAGCATTTGGTAGTGTACCATTCAGCGTTGATGCTTCTTTGACTTCGTAAAGGGATTGATAACAAGTAGCCAGACAAATTGAAAAAACTCGCGATCAAAATCTTCCCTTCGCTTCTAGATCGCTTCACTTTGGTAGGTGTTGATTCGTTTTGAAACACCCAAACCGTCGACTGGCGTTTTGTTTCTGGATCATACTGATAAATCCACGACTCATCACCTGTAATGATGTCATAAACACGCCGAGACGCGCCTGCTTCAAACTTGTTTATCATATCACGACACCATTCCACCCGGGCCTGCTTCTGAGCATCGGTGAGATTGTGCGGCACCCAGCGTAAAACTATCCTTCTCACACGAAGATGCACGTGTAGAATCTCGTGAAGGCTTCCCGATCCAATCTGAAGAATGTGCTGAATCTCTTGATATGTGACTCGTCTATTATCTTGGATTAAATTTTTCACTGCTAGCACGTTTTCTTCCGTAACAGCCGTCAAAGGGCGACCACTTCTTTCTTCATCCTCCAAAGTCAGTCGACCGCGCTTGAATTCGTTATACCAACGATACACGGTCGCCTTGGAAGGGCCTTCATCCATGAATGCCATTTGAAGTCTATCGTACGATTCATCTGGTTTCAGGCGACACTTGAAATCGTAGAAAATCATAGCGCGAAAATGTTCCCGACGCAGATCCATTTTTCAATGAGACACAATAATTGAAATTATCTTGCAAAAAATGCAGAGAGAAATTTTGAAATTGGAACGTACTTATTTTTACTCATAAATAATCATATTTTAGAAATAGATTATAACTGACCAGGCTCTCATATATAAAAACTTTTTTTCGCAATACTTTCTGAGTGGCCTGGTATTTATTCTCTGTTTATAACTGTAAAATCAAACTGTCAGTTGAATGTTCGCTCTACAAAACCGAAGCTAGCCGATCTTAGCCGAACATTCTCTTTTGCATCCAATGCCTTCGGACTCCCTTGGGGTTATCCTTTCGACCCTGGGGTTATCTTTTGGAGGGCTTACCCGGGGTGCCCAGCAATGGACACTCGGGGAGGACACCGTACGGTTTTAGTCGGTCCGATTCTGACACGCCCTCCCCATTGTTGGCACCGATGGAGAGAAGCTCGTGGGGGTTTCAACACGTAAAAAAAAAGACGGACTTGGACTCTCCAGAGTTCTCTCTCTCAAGTTAAAATCGCCTGATGTACTTCAGTACATCACGCGATTTTAATGTGTCAATTCACATCCACTGCAGCATATTCAACTCTGACTTTTTTTTTACCACTAAGGTGGCAGACAAGCACACGACCCACCTGATGGAAAGCGGTTACCGCGGCCTATGGACGTGTGCAACACCAGTGGCGTCACACTCGCGCTGCCGACCCTGTAAAGGGAAGGGGATGGGAAAGGAGTTTGGGAGGGGATGGGAAAGGAGTTTGGGAGGGGATGGGAAAGGAGTTTGGGCTATGGCACTCTCACTCACCAAACGGAACGCAACAGTTCAAATACTGTTACTTGGCGTCGATATTCTGTGAGAGGGTGGTGCTTCCCCGGTCGAGTCGGCCCATTCATGCAACAGCCAAAATGATTGTTGCTTGACTCTACCACCTACCCGTACTCCTGAGATACGTAACTCCTGCTTGTGCATGGCAACAGCCACGCTTTACAGCCATGTAACATTACAGACAATGTCTGTTGGTTGGCTGGTTTTATATCCCCTATACGATATAAACTTACGTATAGGTCCTTAAACGATGACCTCTGTGGCGTAACCGTAGAGCGTTTGATTACTTAGTCAGAGATTACGGGTTCGACTCTCGCTCAGAGCAAATATTTGTATGCATGAATATGTATATTTGCATTGATCTGGGTGTTTCTATGTATAATATTTTTGTATTTAAATGAAAAAGTATTTAAGTTTTTTTTTTTTTTTATATTTAGGACACGTCAATTTGACTTCACCTCGCCTGATGGTAAGCTAAAGGTAAACTCTCAGGAAAGAGGGTCACCATTACATATACGTACCATGTTAATAATGGTGGCACTCAGCTTGACGGCCTCATCAGAAGAGGATTGTCGTCGCAGCACCGCGTGACACCCACCGGTCCCACTAGTGCTGCGACCACAGTCCCCCTGCCCGGCTATGCACTTGCTGACCCCTGAACGCAATCAAACCGAAATTGGATTACTATAAAGGGTTTTTCACAATCGTGCACGGTGGTACCCACCCGGTCGAATTTTGTGACAAATTTGTGTCATCAAATTTCTACCACCAGTAACGACGTATGTTTAATTGCATTCTAGAACCTATAACACAATCTAGGGTCTAGATAGCGCTGTATAGAATTTCGTAGATTATTTTATAGATGATAAATTGAATTAAGTAATCCTGACGTAAGTCACAGACTGAAGTTAATTTTTGCTGTAATTTGCATTTATTAATAATATAGGCATGAATATTCTACAAATAAATATTCTACGACATTCTACAAAGCGCTTGCTAGACCCAAAGTAAGCATAGTTTAACTAGCTTGTATTATAGGCGCCAGACTGCGGATAAACATACTTACATTCTTTATTTTTTGTAAATACATACATATTTTACATAGAAACACGCAGACCAATGCAAATAGACATATATATGCATACATGTATTTACATTGAGCGGGAATCGAACCCGCGCCCCCTGTCGTAGCAGTCGAATGCACTATCGCTACGCCACAGAGGCCGTCAAAAGAGGTACATACTTCAGCTCAAATATTTTTTATTATGCAGGGACGCGTGGGATGTTTCACATAAGACTTGGTTTCATTACAATTACGGGTATAATCATATTGCTTGAAAATACGAACATTTATATTTTTCAAAATTAATATTAAAAGAATAAATGTGAAATGTTTACTATAATTAAATTGATTAGTTGTTTTGTTATACTTTGTGAACATAAAACAGTTAAATAGCAAAACATAAAGTGCTTCTTACATATGCAATGCAATATTTGGAGAAAAAATCACTATTGTAGTATTTATTTCCTATCTGAATCACCATTTCTTACGGCGACACTATAAAGCCTCCGAGTCAGATTGCTTATTTTTATCTTTAATAGCATCTTCACGAATACAAATATTTATGTCTGTGAAGTTGATATTGAAGAATGCTAGTTCACAAATCGTAATAAATTAAATAACTTTACAGTTTGAATTAACATTTTGTGGAGTATCATTATCGCAAACAGCAGGATAGTCGAGTTTTTTTTCACAAATAAATGCGTAATGATGTGTACACCAGGCATCGTTTAATAAGCCATTGCGCAATACTGATCCACAATATTCCCCTGCAGTGGCATTATCTGGTTGTCCAGGAGCAAACTTGGCATAGCCAGCATCTTGAATTGTTTGACCTGCATAAAAAAGTGATGGACAATTTTAGCATCAGTTGCTATGGGTTTTAAGTATACATCATGTAAAAAAACAATTAGAATTAATTGAATGGGATTTTTGAATGAGTATGGAACAGAACAACGCAGTTATTTTTTTTTTTTTTATTATTAATGAAATAAAATTAAAATCAATCGTATTCGTTTCAAATCACAAGTAGCTTAATAAATAACAACTAAATTACAATCTAAAAGATACATGCAATAGTGTAAAGAATAACCAAATGATACAGAAGACATGATGTATTTTACTAAGCGGTATGTAATAAATAAAAAATATGGGGAAAAAACATACCATGAATTGTGGTCCAGTCTGCACTCTCTCCCCAATTGCTAAATCCAACGAAGGCAATATCTTTGTAGAAAGTTCCAATCATATTTGTTTTTGGATACTTAGCAAATATTTCAGTGATGACTTTAGCTTCTTCATCGCTATTAATGATGGCAAGGTGACCGCCCTCAGCAGCACAGGCGAGGTGGGCTCGTGTGAACGTTCTCGGTTTTGTATGAAATTTATAACATTTGTTTGTTTCTGTGTAAAAGTGGTATTCTAAAACATTTAACATATCTCATTAATATTTTCATACTTCTCAGTGACTCACGTCATTTAATAAACTTTTACCACTGAATTCATCAGCATTGCTATAAGTTCACTCAATGTCCCAAAACGCTAAGCATCTGTGCACTTATTAAAAATAATATAAAGAAACAATCACAAATGTACCATCGTATCACATTACTGACAAAAAAAGATTTTAATGCAAGGTTCAGAAATTATGTTAAAATCCTTAAACAAAAAATAGACAAATGAATTTCAAAAAAATTGTGTATTACCCAAAGATTATACTTTTCTTATTGCTGTTTCTTTTTAAGAGTATTCTGAAAAGAGAGCAACCAATACTAGCAAATAAATTTAGGATAATAAATCTGTATATAGATAGATACCTGGATCTGTAGTACCACAAACATTGACATCGATATGCCCATGGTCCTTGAAACATAAATAAGGATGAGGTTTATCACATCTTACATCGGCTAATTTCCCATTAGAGTTTAAGGTGAGACATCTCTCAGCGTTATTTTTGTTGTCAGGTTCATATGGAGCCCAAGTATGAGGAATTTCATCCAGTGGTATACCTGTCATGTGATTTAATTTCATTATTTTGACTAGATCTAAATGTTGGTAAATCTCTGAGGATACATAGTTATAAAGCTATGGTTTACCAACCATCTATTGTATAGTAAAGTGCTTCAGAGAAAGTTGCGTGAAGTCCAGTGAAGATTTCAGGTTTGCAAAATGATGCCAACATAAGTGTTTTCATTTCAGTTGTAGTAGGAGAGGCTAATATACCACCTGTTGATGAAAAACCATTTCGGTATCAGTATTAGGACCTCTGTCCTTGATTAATAGTTTTATAATAATTTCGCATCTGCAAAAGTATTAAACTATTCTAAATTCTTTGTCGTTGTTGTTTTTATCACTCCGTGAATATATTCATATATAGAAATAACGTTATTTTGGTTTCAATTT
Source organism: Cybosia mesomella (assembly GCA_946251805.1). Lineage (NCBI taxonomy): Eukaryota > Metazoa > Arthropoda > Insecta > Lepidoptera > Erebidae > Cybosia > Cybosia mesomella. The sequence continues at coordinate 2,762,863 of OX276413.1, forward strand.
ATCATATTTAATTTAACCAGAGGCAACTCGATTCATAGGTCAGTATATTTTTTATATGTTAACTTTAGGTCTCTCAAGTTGTAAGAATCACCTTCGTCCCAACTTACCTTCAAGTTGACATTGCAAGTGAGCAGTATACCAAGTTGTGGGTATCTCATGGTATTTAAACCATCCTAGATTAGTATACTTATAATCACATCTAAACTTTACACCATCTGGAAAAAGCAGGCACATTAATAATAATAATAATAAACCTGTGGTATTAGGTATTAATGACCGTATGGATGTATGGAAGAGCAAGGAGTTGCATGGACGTTTCTATCGGGCTCTCCATGGGCCTGATATAGACTTACTAGCATCTGTGCCTTGGCTACGCTTCGGTGACCTATTTGGGGAAACCGAAGGTTTTGTTTTTGCAATTATGGACGAAGTTGTGATGACGAATAACTATCGGAAGTATATTCTTAAGTTAACATATGTCGGGCGTGCCTTAGACATATAATTTCTGGTTGTTCTCGTCTTGCCAACGGCGAATATTTGCATAGACATAACCAAGTAGCCTGGATTGTTCATCAACAGCTTGCTCTAAAGTACAACCTTGCGGAATCAGAGGTACCGTACTATTGGTATGTGCCCGACGCAGTTCTTGAAAATGGGCATATCACGTTGTACTGGGATCGATCTATCATCACTGACAGGACTATTGTAGCCAATAAACCTGATATAGTGTTGATTGATCGATCTGAGCGCCGCGCAATAATTATCGATATCACCATTCCACATGACGAGAATCTGAAAGCCGAAAAAGAAAAAAAAAAAAAGTATTTGGATTTGGCATACGAGGTTGTCGACATGTGGAGTGTGGATTCGGCGATTATTATTCCGATAGTTGTATCGGTTCACGGACTGATTGCCAAGAGCCTCGATTAACATCTCAAGAGGCTCGCGTTAGGCAGTTGGGTCAAGGGCTTGATGCAGAAGGCAGTGCTCCTCGACACGGCACGTATTGTGAGGAGATTCCTCTCTCTGGAGCCCTAACCACCGGTAGCTTGGTCCCTGTACCCGATGCCGGTGGGCCACTATTTTTTATATTTTTAAATATATTTGTTTTTTTTTTATAAAGAATGTATTTAAAAATATAATTTAATATGTATTTAAGTTTAATAAAGGGAAAATAATAATAATAATAAATAGTCTAGGACATTCTACACATCGCTTTCTAGACCCAAAGTAAGCATAGTTGAACTAGCTTGTGTTATGGGTTCCAGAATGCGGATAAACATACTTATATACTTTTTTTTTGTAAATACATACATATTATAATAGAAACACCTAGACCAATGCAAATAGACATATTCATGCATACAAATATTTACATTGATAAGATGTACCTATTTTGAAAAGTATTTTAACTGTATCATCAAGTACAGATGTATTGAGGATGTCTGTAGTAATCTAATAATCAATAGAACTTAGGGATAACTCCGGGTGGTAGTCATATTGGCTTGCAATGTGTGAAGGATACACAAGTTACATATAAGCTTTAATTTAGACAATAACAATACGAACAACCAATAAAATAGGCAATTAAAAAATAGTTAATAATACTGTCAACGATTATAAATTAATAACGATCAAAGAATAATCAAAACATAGCTAAACAAATCTTCTTTGTCTCATGATCATGCCTCCATTGCAAAATCGGAATACTTAAAATTTTTCGAACAAATAATAATCGTCAATTTAAAATTCATAGTTTGCAATTACTATTAGTGGTATTTTGATATTTAAAATTTGAACTTTAACATATAGGTATAGCATTGTAGGGGTGCTTGGTTGGGGACCTCCACGCGGTGCACCCTGGGCAACGGAGACAGCAGCGCCTCTCTACTAGAGCCGGAGAGACGCTGCCGAATACGGCCAACTCCGACCGAGGCGAGGACGGCCCTGTTGAGGGCTGTTCGGAAGCTTTCCACGTGTCCCTCTGACTAGCAGATGGCACAGTGCAGAGCAGGTAAGGGGGCCATCTCGAAACCAGAGATGGCTCAGGGTCAGTCGGGGTGTGAGGGATATGCTCTATGGGTAACCTTACACCCCGGCGTCTTAAGACCCGAGACGGCGTGCGGTTTTAGTCGGTTCAAGCCCGTCATAACCGCCCCCGCTGGCCGGCGGGGGGGCATCCGAAGGGATTTCTGCACAAAAAAAAAAAGGTATAGCATTGTAACGTAAGGTATAATATCTTATAACTGTTACAAGTTAACCATATTGAATTGTTGTGCAGCATAACTTAATTATGGATATCTTATAAAAACATAGAATTCTTATTCGTTAAACGAAAAATTGAAATATATACAAAACAATGAAAAATCTTACCTAGCAATTCAAAATAAAATGCTAACACTATATATTTTAAATTGAACTTCATTTTGCGTTTGGCTATCAGCGAGGCAGGCCAATTTATGATGACACAAAGAATTACGATCCTTTATCATTTAAAAACAGGATGGAAATATCAATCAAATGGCTCTCAACATAATACCACTGACTTTGATTTCATCAACTTTGAATACTACTGTACTAATTGTAATAATAGCATATTTTATTTTAGCACTTTTATTTACTTCTTCATGACTACGAGTAAGATAATATACTTATACGTAATACAATACTTTACCGTTGCCGGTCAGGATACTGTCCACTGCTCCAAAGAATCTAACGATAGTGAAACGACTTACTTACTCGAGTAAGCAAAAATTTTAATAATTTCCAAGTAAAGGTTTTTTGACAAGTTTGTATATCATACGCCATAATGTACCTTGATTGTGAATACTGCTAAATAAATACGTTTTAATATTTCAGGTGAAATTTTTCTAATGAAAAGTACCTGAAAATAGCTAGCAGGATGAAAAAGCTGGAATTGAACTCACATTCCATGTGTTGCAAGTCGCTTTTTTTTGTCAAAAAATAATGTTAACCTTAAAACCTATTCCTAATGAGTACAAACTATGCATGTTTGGAAATTTGTGATTGGAGCTTTAGAAAAACTTTCTAAATATACTAAATATTACCAAATTTTTATATCTCTATCGTCCAAGGGAATTTATAAACCCATGTTCTTGTGGAAATCGGCTTTCTCCTTTATTTCCTAGACATTGTTGAGCAGTATGTGAATTGCTTAGTGTTATAATATATTATATTCAACAAATATTTTCTTCTGAAAGAAACAAAATAGGTATTTTATAATTGAAAAAAAAGTTATATCTTCTCAACTCTTCATATAATACTTAGAATTAATGCTTAAGCTGAAACAATTCTTTATTAATAAGGAAATGTGTGGAACTCATTTCAATTATAATTCAACCTGCGGTTTTTTGTGTATCCTACATAGGACTGGGTTTAATTATAATCATGTTTTTTTTTCGATTGCTTGCAAATAAAACATTAATTATAACATAATAATTTATTTTTGCAAAAGAATAAGTACCTAAAGCAACATTTATTCCATTTTATTTAATTGTATAAAGTTATTGATATCAATTATATAACGGTTAGGCAGTGAAACATAACGTTACAGATACAGGCCAAAGTTTAGCATCCTACAGAAACATTAGTGGTACTTCGGTTGACCCAATCTTACATCTATATTATGAGACTCAACGTCAGTTTGGTTATCTCGATTTTCAACATCATTGTCGCAGACTCGGGTGTAGATTGATGTAAACTCTGCGTCCACAGTATCGCAAACAGCAGGATAGTCATGTCCTTTTTCGCAAATAAAAGGAATCGGCCTTTGGCACCACGAATCGTGTAGTAAGCCATTACGGGCCACAGATCCGCAAAATTCGCCTGCAGTAGCATTATCTGGTTGTCCTGGAGCAAACTTGGCATAGCCAGCATCCTGGATGGATTGACCTGCATAAAAAGTAATAAATTTTTGGCGACATTTAAGTTACATTTATTTGACCTCACTATATATATATATAGAACTCATAATAATCAATTATAATATTGCAAAAATAGAAAACAGAAATATAAACGTATGTTTGAATCTTGCCACAAATCTGAACTATAAGCACATAAACTCACAAGCCAACGTTCAGATTTAAAATAGATCAAATAAACATGTTTGTAAATAGACCAAAAAAAAACCTACTGAGTTTCTTGCCGGGGTCTTCTGAGGACAGGCCCCTTGTTTTGAACCGGTGGCCACTACCATTAGCTAAAAATTCGTCTTTTTTGACGTTTTGTAAGTACCGTTATTATGGTCTATACAGAAAAAATATTTTTGACTTTGACTTCAAGGTAGACAAACAACAATGGATTGTTTGTAGGAACCAACGGATGTTACGAAAACCCGAAAGGACTTTTAATCTTCTTGTTTTTATTTTATTTCAAATTATTGGCAGCTTATTGAACTAAAAACTAAACTACAATCCAAATGTCACGTGTCCATATTGTTATCCTTCATCATCATCTCAGAGCTCGTGGTTGCAACCGAGCCTATCACCTCCGACCCCCAGAATCGCTTTGCTACTTTTTATACTGTCGCTTTATTGTTTGGCTCATTTTAGCTATTAAGAGAATAATCCCTCAACCCCAGAGTGTGCCAGAGTGTACCAGAGCTTGTTCTGTTAATCAGCAGGTTGATTTGGGTCCTGAAGACCTTTATAGGATCCTCTACATTACACGTGTGTGTAATGTATTGAATAATACAATGATAAAGAAAACTCCTATGTAAGAGAGAAGTATGTAACTGTATCAAAAATATACTAAAATATACCATGTATGGTGGTCCAGTCTGCGGTCTCTCCCCAATCGCTAAATCCGATGAAGGCAAGCTCTTTATAGAAATTTCCAATCATTTTTGCTGCTGGATACTTGGCATATACTTCAGAGATTACTTTTGCTTCTTCATCGCTGTTAATGATGGCAAGATGACCACCCTCAGCAGAACAGGCAAAGTTGGCTCGTTCGAATGTTCTCGGTTTTGTATGAAATTTGTAACATTTATTGGTTTCAGTGTGAAAGTGGTATTCTAAAAATGTTTACATATTATTGATACACTAATATTAATATTACTTTATTAAAATATTACTGTTCTATTCAAAAGTACTGCTATGAGTTCATCAGTAGCTAACCTAATAATGCATTCAGTCATACTATTATTTAAATGAGTGATATGCCACGTTATTTTAAACAGTGCTACCGAATCGATTCTAATTATTGTGGGACAGTTTTTTCCCTTTTTACAACCATTTGGATACAAAGTTGATTTTTTACTTAATCTTGCGCAATAAATTATAATAAGAACGGATGGAATAATGCTGTATAGCTAATAATGATGCATAGCTATATTGTCTAAATCCTTTAAATAAAAATAATGATGATAAGTTTTGAAAGTAATCTTAATTATTCAAAGATTATTCTTTTCATATTCCTTTCACTTTTAACAGTGATCTGAAAAAAAAGAGTAACTTCACTTTATTTGATTTCGTTTCTGACATTCTTAAGCTTTATATTAAGACTGTTTATACTGGAGATTGATGGCACTTGGTGGAACTTGCTACACATATTGAATAAATCACTTGTACTTTTCCACAATTATTTATTTATTTGAACCTTACCGGTTTCACCTTACGGCATTATCAAAGGTCTACAATGTTTTAAACTAAAAAACTACGATATTTTATGTGTGGGTACTTTTAAAAAAGAGTATACCAGCTTCAACTTTTTTCCCCAAAAAATTGGGGAAATTAAAATTTTCATAAACGTAATTATGTTTTGTAAAATAATTTATACATTATAAAATTAATTGTTTTACAGTGAAATGTCAAATATAAAATGTCAAGGAATTATAATTAAATTAAATTAAAGTAATTGTCAAATCAATGATGTCAAATGGATTACATACTTAGGTTACAATATATAAAAATGTCAGTTACAACAATGAATCAAGATTACGACGAATTAATAACAAATAAATAGGTATGTATATGTCATTATTATTGTAATAGAGGTGAACGGCTCAGATCTAACTGTTGGTTAATTATATTGTTTCTGTCCGTGTTTGTCAGTCTGTTTATTTCCAATGCTTCTAGGGCGTTCATTTTCCTGCCTTTGTCACATAGACGCAGAGCTTTAAAACCAACTTTTGGGTCAAAAGTGTGGTTTTCCAGAAGCAGGTGTTCTGCAAAATAGGTGAAACCGGTAAGGTTCAAATAAATAAATAATTGTGGAAAAGTACAAGTGATTTATTCAATATCTTTATATTAAGGTATACAAATTGTATACCTACCCGCTTAATTATTTGAAATCATTTAATCATTTTTTTAAATTCGTCCTTTTAGTTCTCTGTGATTTATTATTGACATTGTTAAATAAAAGTCAAAATAAATACTGAATTCGCCAGAGGTAATTTTATTGTGCCTGGTTTTGATAAATTTTCATAATTATATAATTTTAAGTAAAAAATATTATCGGAAGTTTACGCAAATGTCACACATTGCAATAAAACTATTTTTTTTTTTGGATTCTATCGCGATTTATTTGTTGCTGAAAAGCAGCCGAAACGTCGGGATCAATGTAAAATATAAAATAACATCAAATAAATCGCGATAGAATCATCAATCATCAATATTTCAATAAAAAGTATTATTTTTTTCTGATACAACAACAACAAATGCTGAAACTAAATCTATATTAACCCTGGGCATAGTGTGCATTAGAACACAAACTGTTATTAATTATAGGTTGTAAATAAAATGGCTTATCATGAATAATTTTTTACTCGACTTAGCTGTATTACCAACATAAACATTAATATTTTGTGAATACCAGCGTTAATCAAATACAGTTACGAAACATTCAGTTTTATAAATACCTGGATCTGATGTACCACAAACATTGAAAACATTGACATGATCAACTTGTACATGCTCTTTGAGACATATATAAGGCCGAGGTTTATCGCATCTTACATCTGCAAGTTGTCCATCTGAGTTTAAAATAAGGCAGTTTTCAGCGTTATTTTTGTTATCAGGTTCAAATGGAGCCCAAGTATGTGGAATTTTAGCCAGTGGTATACCTGAAAAGTAATATGGTATAAGTATTTACAAGCTTTCTTCATTAGCGGCGATAGCCCAGTGGCGTACGTAACGAACTGCCGAGACGAGGTCTCGAGTTCGATCCCCAGTCACCCCGGGCACACACCTCTGACTTTTCGTAGTTATGAGTGTATTAAAAATGATAATTAGCGCTCGCTTAGTAGTGTGCCCGGTAGATGGCAAAATAGGCTCGCCCCCTTCATTGGGACCTTACCATAACTCGCGAATCGTGGGTGTGTTAATACACCTCTACCTACCCCTTCGGGGATACATGCGTGAGGTCGCGGTTACATCCGACTCTTTCATTTTGAAGCCCAGGACCCGCTTACTCTTTCTCATCGCCATCTTCGCGTTAGTCCTGGTCGTCCTTTCGAAGTCCGGAATCGGATTTCCGACATGCAATCCTCGACTCCGCATGGTCTTGGGCATCCATAGTAGTGAGACCATTGGTTCGGTATTTTCTTTCTTTGTCGCGCGATAAAGAACTAGAATGCGCTATACAATAATTTATCGGGAATTAACGCGATCATGTATAGGTATATACATACCTTTGGATTGCCTGAGTCAGCCTGTGACCACGGCCAGTGTAATCTGGTCGAAACGTCAGGCAATGCAAAGGTATGTATATACCTATAGATGATCGCGTTAATTCCCGTTAATTTATTGTATATCTTGGAACGCGAAAGTTTAAAAATTAGAATGCGCTACCCGTACATGTTTTCCTTCTTCTTACAATCCCACGTTATGTAAGCGAGGTTGTGAAAAAGCATCTGGCTAGGCCGTCAAGATAGGTACCTACCACCATTTGAGGATCGATAGTATCTGGAATGGTAGCCCGTATCTTCTGGACTTCACCCTAGCTTCTTACCATCGAGCGCAGCGCCGTGAAGTCAATTTATTTATTGCAGAAACATGGTTAAGTACATAGATTTTACAGTTAAATGATTGTCCAGCACGTTTGCCGGTATACCAGCATGTTAATATAATATTAAATAGTTAACAATGAATTTTACTCCCTCCGAGGATGACCTACGCCCAAGTATAAAAAAAAACCACAGAATACATGCATGTCTCATCCTCTGTAACTGCGTGGTTTAAATCATGTCTTTAGGGGCGCTCGCAGTCTGTGCGCTATGTAAAGGCTTCCTCTGAATGGTGCAATTTGACTGCGGGAGTGGCGTACTATCTCCTCTTCTCTTCTCCGTTTTTATAAATGCTATCACAAAAGTCATTACTTCTCACTATCACCTCTATGCAGACGACCTGCAGCTGTATCGACACTTCAAGGCCGAGGAGGTGACTGAGGCTGTGGCGACTATCAACAATGATCTCGTTAACATTAGTCAATGGGCTAGATCTTTTGGGCTTCTGGTTAATCCAACGAAATCGCAAGCAATCATTGTTGGTAGCCGATACATGCTGAATCCTTTGGTTCACCAGTCTCTTCCGAAAGTTTTATACGATGCGACTCCTATTGCTTTTTCGAAACACGTGAAAAATTTAGGTTTCTATATAGACTCTAATCTGGTCTGGGACGTCCATATTGCAGATGTTAGCAAAAGGGTGTCGTTTCAGTCCCTCAAACGTCTCCAGAAATTTCTACCATTTCAAACTAAAGTTACTCTTGCGCAATCTCTTCTGCTTCCACTTTTAGACTACGCTGATGTCTGTTATCTTGATGCAAAGGGGGGACTTCTTGATAAACTCGAAAGACTGCAAAATTTAGGTATTCGCTTCATTTTTGGTCTCCGGAAGTATGACCATGTTTCGGAATTTCGGGCAAAGTTGAAGTGGTTACCTATTCGTCAGCGTAGAGACTCTCAAATTCTCTCTCTTCTGTACTCTATTTTTTTCAATCCTGATTCGCCTTCTTACTTAAGAGAACGCTTTGAGTATCTTGTCCCCAGGGATAAACCCTGTCGCACCTCCTCTGCGCTTCTTCTTCGAACTCCTCTTCACTGCTCCAGCTGTTACGATGGCTCATTTACTGTTCGCGCGGTAAGGTTGTGGAATGCGCTGCCTCACTCTGTACGCGATAGCACTTCTTTGAACGTATTCAAGATCAAAGTAAAAGAACTGTTCCTTGCTCAAACTAGATAACTGTGTATTATTTATTTATGTAATTTCCAGAATTTATTGTATATTTATGAATTTATGTAGTGTATATTTGTGTTTCATATATTTATATATATAAATTTGTCTGTATGTATGTAATTTAATATGTATGGTATGTATCTATATGTGTATATATATGTAATGTATGTAATGTAATGTATGTAAGGTGATATATGTAATGTATTCTATTATTATGTATGTTCTCTGCAATTGTACACTTGCACTTACTACCCTTTTGTTGCTGTTTCTCCTTTATCCCCCAAAGGTTTGCTGGGAGAAAACTCAATACTGAGTTAAGCTCGCCTGTACAAAGGCGAGCTTAACTCTAAATATAATTATGCCTGTTCCTGTACTATGTGTGTACAATAAAGAATTAAGAATTATTTTTCATGCAATGGTTTTACATAATGTTATGTAGATAGCTGAGATACTGACTAGCCAAATATATTTAAAAAAAATTGTTAAAGTATTGCTTACTGTATAACCCTGCTTTACTAACCGTCTATAGTATGGTAGAGTCCTTTAGAGAAGGTTGCGTGAATCCCAGTGAAGATTTCAGGCTTACAAAACGATGCCAGCAAAAGTGATTTGATTTCAGGTGTAGTAGGAGAGGCTAGCAAACCACCTGATGATGTAAAAATAATTTAATGTGATTAAAAATGTTCAAAGTTCATTAATATTAGTCACAAGTCCTTAAGAAAATGTTATGCAAATTTTTGTTTTTTATTGCCTCTCTGGCTGTATTTAACGACCTCTACCACGGCGAGTGTTCTGATGAGCTTTTTCAACTAATCCCTTCTTCTCCCTTTCGATCCAGAACAACACGTGCTGGACCTGCGATGCCACCCGCACACGGTGGAAACCACACGGTCCCGAACTCAGCGGTTCGGTGCTTCCTTTCTGTGTCGCACGATAAAGAGCTGGAATGCTCTGCACACACACGTGTTTCCTTCTTCTTACAATTCCGGTTTTTTCAAGCGCGGCGTGAAAAAGCATCTTTTGAGGCCGTCAAGGTAGGAGCCACCATTTTAGGTACGTTGGCATCTGGGATGGTGGCACATATCTTCTGGACTTCACCCTAGCTTCTCACCATCCAGCGGGGCTTAGTCAATTTACGTATGTAATGAATATCAAATAAATAATAGTTAAAAAAAACTAAAAAACACGCTTTTTATAGTAAACCTGAGACTTCACCTTCAGCTTACCATCAGGCGAGGTGATGTCAAATTGACGTGTCGTAAATATAAAAAAAAATAGAAAATAAGTTTTAATAAATTTAAATTAAGAATTTAACGCTTTTTTTTTAAATATTTTTTTATTTTTATTTTAACTATTATTAATTTATATTTATTGAAAGTTTTAACACTATTCTTAATTTAAATTTATTAAAACTTGTTTTCTATTTTTTTAGTTCAGTTTTCTATAAAAAGCGTGTTTTTTAGTTTTTTTAACTATTATTTATTTCCTACTTTTTAGTTTTGTTTATTCATAAATAAATTGACACGCTGCTGTTGCCACCTATTTCAGAGTTTATAATGTGACATTATTCGCTACTACGTGATACAAAGTTGACGGGATAGATGGCGCTGTTATCAAATATTTACAGAGCTGTCAGTATATATCGCGAATTCATTAGTTTAAATTATTTGCAAATTGAAAAATGGAATAATTTTATCAAATTAGTGTATTGTCACCGGTCCTCGATAAAACTACAAAGTTTGAACGAAATCTGGCCGTTTAAAGTGGGTCAAAATCGCGCCTAAAGGAGTCGGTTACAAACAAACATACAAACAAACATACAGGTGAAGCTGATAAAAAGCGTATAAAAAAAATTTACTTATGTTACAGTTTGGGGTTTAAACAATCATGGTTAAACTACCAACATTAGCATTCGAGTTTACGGGACATTTAACATGTATTGTTTCTGATATTTTGACACAGCTACAAGTTTCATTAACTTTAATACTAAAGTTTATTTTATTTTAATTTTATTTTATTTATTTATTTAGACACACCGACAGTGTCCATATACAACATTGTCTTAATATAAAACAGAGTAAATATATTTCTTATATGTAGACCAATTAGAGGCATGTACAGTTCACACCATAATATGACATACACTAAAGTGCTAGTTAATAGTGTAAAGTTAAGATTCAAGTGGAAAGTAGACAAAGCAGAGACAAAGATTATAAAGTTTCAATTATTCGAAAATATCTCGCGTTAAATACAAGAAATAAAACAGAAAATAAGAAAAAAAGATTTTTTTTTTTTTTTTTTATATTTAGGACACGTCAATTTGACTTCACCTCGCCTGATGGTAAGCTGAAGGTAAAGTCTCTGGAAAGAGGGTCACCATTACATACACGTACACAATGGTGGCACTCAGCTTGACGGCCTCATCAGAAGAGGATTGTCGTCGCAGCACCGCGTGACACCCACCGGTTCCACTAGTGCTGCAACCACAATCCCCCTGCCCGGCTATGCACTTGCTGACCCCTGAACGCAATCAAACCGAAATTGGATTACTATGGAGGGTTTTTCGCAACGTGCACGGTGGTACCTACCCGGCCGAATTTTGTGACAAATTTGTGTCATCAAATTTCTACAAAAATACAAAAAAAAAAGAATAAAAGGAATTAATACGATATTATTGAGGAGCGACCTGATGGCTGTATACTGTATATAACGCAATAAAAAAAATCACTAGTGTGAGTATATATAGGCATGTATCATTTTGTAACATTAAGTGCTTTTATTTGTCACTAGCTGTTGCCAGTGACTTCTTCTGCGTTAAATTCGAAATAAATCAAGGCATGTTTACTTCTGCAGTTTCGAACCCAACATGTATCAGGTTACCTATTTCATCGTTATATTTTCAATCATTTAACACGAAGAAATAGAGGTTTATACGTAACAGCGAAATTAATTCTAACCGGTTCCCTAATATAATAGCGCGATGATGTTGAATCTCTAATCGACTATCTTTTACACGTAGATAACTCTGTAGTTTAGAGATTCCATATTTTACTGCTCATCACCTTTTAGCTATAGCGTGATGGTTTATAGTCCGAACGTTGAACATACCCCAGTTCTATCGAACTGCAGAATTTCGTGATGATCTGATTTGTAATAATAAAGAAATTATCAATAATAGATTTGATTTTTACCCTACTGCTCTTATCACACTTATAATAGCGCGATGATATATAGTTTATATAGTTTATGACCATACCCTTGAAAAATGTTATTGCAAAATTTTAGCTGAATCTGTTCAGTGGTTTTGAAGTGACGCTCGGACATCCATAATAAAAAGCAGACAAACAGATAAACAGACAAACAGACAAAAATTCAAAAAATCACATTTTTGGCATCGGTATCGCTCCTAGAACACATTGCAATAATTAAAAAAATATTTCAATGTACAGTTTTTACCTCGTTACGATTTTATTATGTATATGTATAAATATAGATGATAAAAGTCCTTTAAAAATCAAAACCCATAGTTGGTTGGAATTGTCTAAAAGGTGAATAAATTGATTTTTTGTAACATTAATTGCAACTTCAAAATTCAAAATCCACAGTTGATTGGAAATAATCTAAAAATTTGAATAAACTTACTCGTTTAAAATCACTCGGCAACTGTAAGTTGGCAACTATATTTATAAATAAAGTAAACAACGTCATTTCAGATATTTACAAATTCAATTTAGCCTGAATGAACTTGCAACCCAGGTCAGTATACGATTAGTTCAGATGACTTGAGTTGTAATAACATTCGTCCCATTGCTAGCATACCTTCAAGATGGCACTGCAAACGAGCGTCGTACCAGGTTGCGGGAATCTCGTGGTACTTAAACCATCCCAGATTAGTATAGTTATAATCACACCTAAACTTTACGCCATCTGAAAAAGAAAAGGAATAGATTTGTGTATACTAGTGTTATTAGGTACTTATTAATGCCCCCAAACCGGGGCAAGACGGGGACACGGTGGTTCCCAAGCCCGAGGGGGCCATCTCCGTTTTCTGTCAGTTGGGGTGTAAGGGATATGCTTGGCAACCTTACACTCCGGCGCGGTGTCTGAAGACCCGAGACCGATGAGACGACGTAAAAAGGTACTTATTAATGATGGAATCACATTTCTTGTTGATTTGTAATTGAAATTTAATAGAAATATTTTTTCCATTATTGAATGAATCTAGTTAATCTTAAATTTATGCATGTACAGTCAACGACATAGGTTAATATAATTCATGTTTTGTTTATTTTATGAAAGGTTTAAAAGCTAAGTTGATATCAATGAATTCGCATTTGTTAAGCTATTTTTGTCGTTGACTGCACCTATTTTTAGTTAAGAATTTATTGAAAACTTCACACATTTTTTAAGATAAAATTATGTTTTGTACTTATAATAATTGTGACATTTTTAACGATTTTATACCGTATATTTGTAATTAGTACCTTATGTTAGCTGCAATAATATCAAAAGGATAAATTATTGGTCCAAGAATTAAGGACGCCTAAGACACAGGATTTGTCCTAGTTTTAGTTCAGTGTAGATAGCTTTTTTGGAGGGGAAAAATTGGGAGGTGGCATGATTAAAATAATTTTGAGTGATTTTTTGTGTGAATATATGCCAGTATTTAAAAATGTGTTAATTAGATAACTAAATTAAAAAAAAAACCATACCTAAACTTCATGCAACCTGAAGAAGAGTGGATAGATAGGTGTATACTATAAAATAGTTATATTTAACCTTTCTGCCATGTCCTCGGCTACTTAACGCCTAATTTTCATCTAAAATGATGACCCTCATGCCCGAGACTTCCCCTTTAGAGTACTTTGATGGCCTCTGCCGCGTAGGGGTAGTGCATTCGACTGCTACGACAGCGTGCGCGGGTTCGATTCGCGCTCAGTGCAAATATTTGTATGCATGAAAAATCTATTCGCATTGGTCTGGGTGTTTCTGTGTATAATATGTGTGAATTTAGAAAAAAAAAAGTATAAAAGTATGTTTATCCGCATTCTGGAACCCATAATACAAGCTAGTTAAACTATGCTTACTTTGGGTCTAGAAAGCGCTGTGTAGAATGTCGCAGTATATTTATTATTTATTTATTTATTGATCACGTGAGGTGAAGATATATTAATTGAAGACTTACTTAAAAAAAATCATCAATAGAAATTAGTAATATTTTTTGAATATTTCGCAGGTAAGTATATCGACTGGTAAGTATTAACTGCTAGGTGTGTAATGTCATGATATACTTCATATTACTTTTTAAATTAATAATTACTTGTACATATTTTAAGTCTCAATTAATGTCATATAATTATATGTATTATTAAAACATAATACCTATTTATTATATTGAAATAAAAATATATGTACAGTCAACGACCAAAGTTGATTAACATTAAAATATTAACAAACCTTTTTACATTGGAAAACGTATACCGACGATTGATGTAACAGCAGTTTTATTCTACCCAGAGGACAAGTTATGATTATTATTATTAAAGGTTTAATTTTGTAAAATCACTTTTATCGTTGACTGTAAAAGAATTTATTTTTAAAGATTTAAGAAATAAAACATGTTATTATTTAAAATAAAATAAAGAATTAAAAAATCTTACCTAAAAAGGCGAAACAAAATGCTAACACTATGTATTTTAAAACCAACTTCATTTTGCGTATGGTTGCGCCACTAGCGCAAGCCAAGTTATGGTCATGGAAAGAATTACGGTCCTTTTATCGTTTAGAAACAGGATGGAACTAGAAACCAAGTGGTTCTCAACATGGTATCAGGTAAAACTTTTGGCATGTAAAACTTTGAATACCGCTGCTAGGGAAGTGCCGATTCCTCTAAAAATTACAAAATGTGGCAAATTAAAAGTCAATGAGTTAACTGTTCAAAGAAGCAAGAAAATAAGCACACCAACGGTAAACAACGCGGCGTGAATCAAGCTACTCATTCCAAGTGCAGAATATATTTTCATTTGGTTTTTTTTTATTAGTTTTACCTTAGTTTTACTTTTGGTTAATTTTTGTTTACTTTCTGAAGGCATTTTTTAAAATGTATTTATTACTGAAATACAACTATTTTCAACGGATTCTATCACGATTTATTTGATGTTATTTTATATTTTACAATGAACCAGACAGTATAATTTATCATATTCAAATATTATACATATACAATGTGTCACCGAATTAGGTCTCTCGACTTGGAGAGGTTGATCGTTCTCAGTCACTATGCCCGAAAAAATAAAAAAAATGATATGTAGTTTTTCACTAAATATTTAATATTACGTTCTTATTTGTAATATTTGTATGATCACTCTATCGTGGGGCTGCTACTCGGGACTGGGAGCTCTCTTGATGCGCACACGCGGCATCGCGCCACTGCGCAGCGGTGCCCGCAACCCCGACCCGCCCTGCTTCAGTGTTTAGTAAAAATAAATCTCCCACGACTGATGGTCGCTGTTTGCGCGCTCTGACCGTAGGTATTAAACTTTTACGAGTGTTTAGTTTAATTATTATTGAAAATGGCACATTACACTAATCGCGACTACATGGTCATGATTGAGTGCTATGTGAGTTGTGGTCACAGTCTAGCTGCAGCTCGTAGGCGTTATCAAGAGCTGTATGGCAACCATAGATTTGTTTTCATTAATTTATGACTATTACTAAAAATGGTACTTAATTTATTATTTTCCGGTGTTCCCAAGTTTAATTCTTTTAGTTAATTAATTTAGTTTCACGTGTTTCGCGCCCAATTTGAGCCGCAGAGACAGCGCGCCGGCGGCGCCTCTACCAGCGATGCGGTACGGTTTGCATATGTAATTAGCATTTGCAATAATAACAATACGCAGATCTCTTTGCAATTAAATTTTGGATCATTGGGTCACCCGATATTTTTTTTTGTTTCAAATACATATTTTGTCGATACCAAGTCATCTCACCAAATTCAGAGACCTAATTGGGTGAAACCATTACATAAGGATTTAGAGAAAACCTGTGCAGTTGGAAAGTAATGCTTAATGAATTAGACCCTATGCTGAGTTATAGAAACGTGAGGACTTTTTTTTTGAAGGGCTTTGTCGCTTCGCGTCCACATCGCCCTGTTAAGTGAGGTCCTACGGCACAAGTCTCTGCCTATTACTGATAAGGAGGCCTCAGTTACTGAATAAACTTTGTAAAAAATAATGAAAAATAAAGATTATATTGTATTATAATTATTATATGAAAATATTGACAAGACTCCAATAATAGGCATCATACAAATCCATCTACATTGCAGTGTACCACACCTAAATGACTGGTAGCTGGCAACATCCATTCTGAAATTTCCTTCTCACAAAACTAACTTCCACTCTTGTTCCTTCTCTGTGCAAGCTGTCAGACTGTGGAATTCACTTCCATCTGACATCCGAGCGAGCAACTCGATATCAGTCTTTAAATATAATATAATGCGCTTTGTGAGTCGAGCGTTCTCGGGGTCTGATATTAGGCCTCGAGAATTTTTGGCACGAGTCACAGAGCGTATCGACTACCTGAAACAAAAAGTTTATGCGTGGGCAAACCGGATTCGACGGTATAAAAAAAGAGTGGAGCGATATTCTCAGAATTGCACGTTCCAAAGGGACCAAAGGTGGGTCTACAGAGATTGGGAGCGCCCTGATTCGACTGGGGCTGACGTGTGTCGACCAGGTGATGATATTACTAATACATTCTGGCGTAATATCTGGTCGATGCCCGTCAGTCATACGGAGGGTGATTGGATGCAGGATGTTGAGCGATCGTGTGAGCCTATTAGGATCATGGATCCGGTTACCATAATTCAAGAGGATGTAACCGATGCAGTCAGTCTGTTGCCTAACTGGAAGTCAGCGGGACCAGACGGACTGCATAATTTTTGGTTAAAATGGCTGAAAAGCTCACACGGTCGTTTGGCATCTCAATTCCAATCATGTATTGAATCAGGATTGATTCCCAATTTCATGACCACTGGTGTAACCCACCTTCTTTACAAGTCCGGTAGTGCTACGGACCCTAAAAATTATAGACCGATCACATGTCTTCCTACGGTCTATAAGCTTCTTACATCCATCCTGAGAGTAAAAATATCTTCACATTTAACCGACAATTCTATCATGTCTATCTCTCAGAATGGATGTAGAAATGGGGCTCGTGGCACTAAAGAGCTCCTTATAATTGATATGGCCATTAGCCAACAGGCACGCCGTAATCGTCAGGACCTGGCGACATGTTGGATAGACTATAAAAAGGCCTATGACTCCGTGCCGCACACGTGGCTCTTGAGGGTGCTTGAGTTGTATAAAATTGATACAACTCTATGTACCTTGCTGAAGGCATGTATGGGGCAATGGAGTACGGTCCTTTGCTATCCAGGGTGTCGACGGATCTGCGAGAATGGCGGGCTGATAAGGATAGAGCGGGGCATATTCCAGGGTGATAGTCTTAGTCCATTATGGTTTTGCCTGGCACTGAACCCTCTTAGTTATATGCTGGAGAGTTCAGGGTTAGGCTATCGATTGCGGAGAGATGGTCAGGTTATATCCCACCTCCTTTACATGGATGATCTTAAATTATTTGCACCCAACAATTCCCAACTGATAGCGTTACTAAAGATGACCGAAAGCTTTAGTAAATCTATCAGGATGGAATTTGGTGTGGACAAATGTGCGGTCATGCATGTAAAAAGAGGGGAGATTGTGGAATCTGATGGGGTTGAGCTCTCAGATTCCACAAAACTCAGGTCTCTCTCTGCAATCGACACCTATAAATACCTGGGTATGTCGCAGGCGTTAGGCATTACAGAAGCTAGCATGAAGCAATCGTTACGGGAACGTTTCTTTGGCCGCTTGAAAAAAGTCCTCAAAAGTCTTTTGTCAGGCGGTAATAAGGTGCGCGCCGATAACGGTTGGGTCATGCCGGTTTTAATGTACTCCTTCGGCATACTCAGGTGGACTCAGACGGAATTAGACACCCTGGATAGGAGAGTCCGTACGCTTCTTACTGCATACCGAATGCATCATCCGCGTTCATCTGTGATGAGGTTGTACATATCACGGAAATGCGGGGGACGTGGCTTTTTAAATGCCAAATCCCTCCATAACCGTGAGGTGTGCAACCTCTGGGAATACTTCCTACACAATGAAGCTGATATGCATTGTGATGTAGTAAGGGTGGATAAAGGATTTACCCCGCTAGCTTTGGCTAAAGAGAACTGGCGCAAACCTGTGGTATTAAGTATTAATGACCGCATGGATGTATGGAAGAGCAAGGAGTTGCATGGACGTTTCTATCGGGCTCTTCATGGGTCTGATATAGACTTACCAGCATCTGTGTCTTGGCTACGCTTCGGTGACCAATTTGGGGAAACCGAAGGTTTTGTTTTTGCAATTATGGACGAAGTTGTGATGACGAATAACTATCGGAAGTATATTCTAAGGGATGGTACGGTTGACATACGTCGGGCGTGCCACCGTCCCGGAGAATCCCTTAGACATATAATCTCTGGTTGTTCTCGTCTTGCCATCGGCGAGTATTTGCATAGACATAACGAAGTAGCCAGGATTGTTCATCAACAGCTTGCTCTAAAGTACAACCTTGTGGAATCAGAGGTACCGTACTATAGGTATGTGCCCGACGCAGTTCTCGAAAATGGGCATATCACGTTGTACTGGGATCGATCTATCATCACTGACAGGACTATTGTAGCTAATAAACCTGATATAGTGTTGATAGATCGATCAGAGCGCCGCGCAATAATTATCGATGTCACCATTCCACATGACGAGAATCTTGTGAAAGCCGAAAAAGAAAAACAAATAAAATATTTGGATTTGGCTCACGAGGTTATCGACATGTGGAGTGTGGATTCGGCGATTATTGTTCCGATAGTTGTATCGGTTCACGAACTGATTGCCAAGAGCCTCGAACAATATCTCCAGAGGCTCGCGTTAGGCAGTTGGGTTAAGGGCTTGATGCAGAAGGCAGTGCTCCTCGACACGGCACGTATTGTGAGGAGATTCCTCTGTCTGGAGCCCTAACCACCGGTAGCTTGGTCCCTGTTCCCGATGCCGGTGGGCCACTATTTTTTATATTTTTAAATATATTTGTGTTTTTTTATATATACAATGTATTTAAAAATATAATTGATAAGTATTTAAAGTTAAATAAAGGATAATAATAATATGTAAAATAAACATTTTTCAGACTTTGCACTGTCAATTTATTGAAATTAAACTTGGGAACACCGGAAAATAATAAATTAAGTACCATTTTATAATTAATATGTATTTAAAGTTAAAAAAGGAAATAATAATAATAATCAATTTATTTCAGATAATCATCCATAATTTGTTAGTAGTAAAAGTAAAGTCCGCAAATACTATCTCTCTTCTTCCTTGTAACCTAACTACTTATATCCATATATGTACATATTTGGTTATTTATTGTATATGTATTTGTATGTAAAATATGTTTAGGTTTATGTATTACATGTTTAGTTTATATTATGTTATGTATGTTTGTGTTACTTAATTTAAATATGTTTGTAATTTTGTTAGTGTGTGTGTCTTGTTATCATACACACGTATATACTCCTTTTCTTTTCACGATCTCCTCTCGCCGGTCTGCTGGAAGAAATTTCTTTAAGAAATAAGCAGTACCATTGTACTATTCTTTCCACCAACCAATTTCTTTAATGTTTTTATTGTGGGTGCATAAATTTTAATAAAAAAAAAATTAACCTTGCCTCTTTTTCCATTTTTACCCTTGCCACATTACCCTTTTTACCCTTTCCACCTTCCTCCTTTTTCCATTTCTCGTTTTTTAACCCTGCCTCATTTCTCCTTTTTACCCTTGTCACATTTTCCTTTTTTACCCTTGCCACTTTTCCCCTTTCTATATTTCCCGTCTTTAAGCTTTCCAAATTTCCCCTTTTTACCCTTTTTAACATTGCCCGTTTTTACCCTTGCCACATTTCCCCTTTTTACCCTTTACACAATTCCCCTTTTTACCATTTTATAGTGTGTGTGTGTGCAAGTCACACACGGTAGAAGTGAAACTTCTGAAAAGTTCCTGATTAAAAAACTTATTGAAAAGTATTGAAAACTATGGACTTATTTTTTCGTTCATCAAGTTTGAAATCACAACGATTCTAAAGAAGTTTCACTTCAAAAACAAAAAAACATCGACACGTTTGATAACAATCCCTTGTCTCTATCATCTCAGAGTACAAAACTTTCATCCCGACTGCATCCAACGCTTCCATTCTAGAGCTTGGAGTCTGATCCCCTCCTGCTGTGGCTTATAATGGGTTTTACAGGAGCGACGGCCATTTCATCCCCAGCTCCGAGAGGCAAGCCTGCGTCAGAGCATCGTCCGACAGTAGGTAAGTGTCTGTACACTTACCTACTGTCGGACGAGACGGAGCCTGTGCTTGCTGGTGAGGTTGTCTTGGTCCCCAAGCTTTTTGGCTCCATACAGCCATGAAATCAATGCTTGGTACACTTTGCTAAGAAAATAAGTATAGGTACACCATTATTTTTAGTAGTACTAATATCCGAAATGACTTGTATTGCTGCCATATTCTCCAGCAGGCTAAGCTAAATTGCTTGTGATAGGAGTGGGTTCACATCGGTAGTGTAATGGCCAGGATTCGAACTCGGGACCTCTCGCTCGTAAGACTGACTCCTTAACAACTAATCTACTGACTCTTTATATGAGGTGATGTATACTTATTTCCTTGGCCATGTTGACACTTAATTTAAAGTACCTAATTAGATGACAGTTACACATTTACAATTTACTTCCTTCATAATAAAATAGTAGATATTTGCTCAGGGTATATGACATCTTCTTCGTCTTCTTTTTAAGGGATGATTTAAGATGATGCTCCAAATGATAAAGCTTGCACTTCTTTGACGGTCTATTATTTTTTTTTTTTATATTTAGGACACGTCAATTTGACTTCACCTCGCCTGATGGTAAGCTGAAGGTAAAGTCTCAGGAAAAAGGGTCACCATTACATACACGTACCATGTTAACAATGGTGGCACTCAGCTTGACGGCCTCATCAAAAGAGGATTGTCGTCGCAGCACCGCGTGACACCCACCGGTCCCACTGGTGCTGCGACCACAATCCCCCTGCCCGGCTATGCACTTGCTGACCACTGAACTCAATCATACCGAAATTGGATTACTATGTATTCTAGGGATACAAAGTAGCCTATGTGTTATTCCAGACTAAATCTATCCCTGTCTTTATATTGGATATTTAAAAAAAAAAAGTAAAATTATTTAATGCGTGACATTTATTGCTTGTAATGCGTGCATAACTGTGTGCATAAGAATGATAATTATTTAAAAAAAAACCTAAATTATTACAAACATTGGATTTATGTGTAAACCTACAGAAAGCTACCTGGTACCTTTTTTTTTTTTATTGTGCGGAAATCCCTTCGGATACCCCCCCGCCGGCCAGAGGGGGCGGTTATGTCGGGCTTGAACCGACTAAGACCGCACGCGTCTCGGGTCTACAGACGCCGGGGTGTAAGGTTACCCATAGAGCATATCCCTCGCACTCCGACTGACCCTGGGCCATTCGCAGTGTCCTCTCTGATAACAGAAGATTGGTACCTGGAGCGATCCCCCCCCCCCCGCGGGCCTTGCAGGCCCGCCATGCCCCGACCCTCTCGTGCAATGGGGTCAGCTGGTCCTGAAAAGGGCCGGTTGGTCAGACTCTTGGCCATTGACGTTGACGCCAGCTACTCCAGAGGAGCAATCAATGATGCGTCATCGCCCACGTTGCCCAGGGTGCACCAAACTTGGAGGTGATCCAACCAGTCGCACCCCAGCTACCTGGTACCTATTGCTACAATTGAAAACCAGCGTTGCAGAGTGTACCTTATCTGTAGTACTCCACACTGACCTATTATGAGGTTAACAGTATAGATACAAGCAAGGGAACCTATAATTTTGTTAGGTACCCTCTTTTCCCCTTCCCGCCGAGCCCGCAACGTGCTTGCCGCGCGTCGCAGGCGACTCAGGCGCCGAAGGTCGCTTAACGACATCCGTCCTCCATGAGCGCAGGCCTGGGGGTGGCAGATGAGGCCGCCTGTCACCCCAGCAGAAGCAGCCCGGGACGGTGGGGCGACTAGCGCCCCTCCCCCAAACCGGGGCAAGACGGGGACACCGTGGTTCCTAAACCCGAGGGGGCCATCTCGAATCCAGAGATGGCCCAGGGTCAGTCGGGGTGCGAGGGATATGCTCTATGGGCAACCTTACACCCCGGCGTCTTAAGACCCGAGACGGCGTGCGGTTCTAATCGGTTCAAGCCCGACATAACCACCTTATCCGAAGGGATTACCGCACGGTAAAAAGTGTGTGTGTTTAATAAATGTATTTTCTTTCTTTCTTTCTTCTGTGTACCAAATTTTAGCCAGGTCCATTTAGCCAGCAGCGACTGCTGAGACGAGGTCTAATTATCGCTCACTTAATAATGTGCCCGGTAGATGGCAATAGGTTCGCCCCCTATAACATTGGGACCTTAACATAACTGGCGAATCGTGGGTGTATAAAACACCTCTGCCTACCCTTTCGGGGATACAGGCGTGAAGTTATGTTATATATGTATGATGTCCATTTAGCCGTTAGAGCGTGATTAAGTAACAAAGATCCAAAAATAAAAACGCCTTCCCAAATTTTCACATTTCTAATATTAAGTAGGAATTAAAAGTATGGAACGTATTCAACTCATTTCTTTTTAGGGATAATTTTATTATATCTTCTTTACTTTACAACGTTTCCGCAGCCAACCAGAGGGACCAGGGCCTGGACACTGGTGATAGAAATTTGATGACACAAATTTATCACAAAATTCGGCCGGGTAGGTACCACCGTGCACGATTGCGAAAAACCCTCCATAGTAATCCAATTTCGATTTGATTGCGTTCAGGGGTCAGCAAGTGCATAGCCGGGCAGGGGGATTGTGGTCACAGCACTAGTGGGCCCGGTGGGTGTCAAATCATTCGTATAAAAAGAAAGTCAAGTCAAAGTCAAAGTCAAAGTCAAAAACCATTTATTCTGTATAGACCATTAGTACGGCACTTACAAAACGTCATAAAAAAATAAATAATCTAATGTTTGGCAAATGGACCACCGGTTCGAAACGCGGCCCTGTCCTGAGAAGACTCCGGCAAGAAACTCAGTGGGCTGTTTTTTTTTTGGTCCATTTACAAACATATTTACTTAACCTAAGTACAATATTTCATTTGAGTAGCATAGAGAGAGAGCAAACAGTTCATATCCAAGCTTGTTTGTCGTCTAGTTTTAAAAAACAAAATATCAAATTCTGTTAATAAAATTAAGACTACCTGGAACATTATAAATTCCGAATGTGGTAAATCTCCAGCAGTTGTAAGAGATTACCATTTAAAAATAGACGGTCGCCATGTCACGGAGGATCTGGAAGTTGCGACAGAGTTTGAACACTTTTTTTCAAATATACCTGTAGCCACTACCCGAACTCTTCAGTCGTCTTCCACTTCCGCTGAGTCATTGCTTATGGAATCAATTACAAAATGTGAGGACGCTTTCAGATTCTCAGTTGTTGATAGCAAGGACATCACAAAATCGTTTAAATCCATTGATATTAAAAAGACCGCAGACCTATGGGGATTATCAGTCAAAACTGTTTCAAGCATCATTGATGTCATTGCTCCCCATCTAGCAACTGTGTTTAATGACTGCGTCAGTAGCGGTATATTTCCTGATTTAATGAAACACAGTAAAGTCATACCTTTGTTCAAGGCAGGCAGCGCCTCAGATCCCTCGAATTTCAGACCCATCTCTGTGTTGCCAACCTTGAGTAAAGTATTTGAGAAATTAATTCTAGACCAAATGCTAACCCATTTTAATAAATATAAATTATTTCATGATAAACAGTTTGGGTTTACTAAAGGACGATCAACGACGGATGCTGGTATAGAGTTATTGAAATGTATTTACGAGGCCTGGGAGGATAAGCAGGATGCATTAGGTGTTTTCTGCGATCTATCCAGAGCCTTCGATTGCGTCCACCATGATACATTGGTCAGGAAATTAGATTATTACGGAATAAGGAACAAGGCTCTCGACCTTTTGACTTCTTATTTAAACAATAGAATTCAGAAGGTCGATGTGAACGGTATACGTTCGGTAGGACCTTTGGTTTCGATGGGCGTTCCACAGGGTTCGATACTTGGACCATTTTTATTTTTAATTTATATAAATGACCTCCCTTACTACGTAAGGGATAAAAATAGTATTGTTTTGTTTGCTGATGATACTTCCTTGATATTTAAAATTAAAAGACAATTAGATAATTATGACGAAGTGAACAACGCAATCTCACGAGTGGTTCATTGGTTTAATATAAATAATCTTTGCCTTAATGAAAAAAAAAACCAAATGTATTAAATTCACCTTACCTAACGTTACACAGGTGGAAACCAATGTACAACTTAATGGACAGTTGTTGAGCCTTGTGGAATCAACCGTGTTCTTAGGTTTAAGTATCGATGCTAAATTACAGTGGGGATCACATATCGAAAAAATAGCTAGTAGGTTAAGTTCTGCTACCTACGCTGTGAAAAAGATTAGGACTTTTACAGACATAGATACCGCTAGAATAGTTTATTTCAGTTATTTCCATAGTATTATGAGCTATGGCATTCTCCTTTGGGGTAATGCCGCAGATTTAAATACAATCTTTCTACTGCAAAAGCGGGCGGTGCGGGCAATTTATAAGTTGGGCCCAAGAGTCTCCCTCCGAGAAAAGTTCAAAGAAATAAACATTCTAACTGTAGTTTCCCAATATATTTTTGAAAATCTTTTGTATGTTAGAAGAAACATTTCCAATTTTTTAAGGCTTTGTGATATACATAACGTAAATACTAGACATAAAAACAATCTTGTGGTTTGTAATAGTCGACTCCACAAGATTAGTAATTCCTTTCAGGGTAACTGTATACGCTTCTACAACAAGCTTCCTAGTGAAATGAAGAATCTACCTCTTCATAAATTTAAAAGGCAAATTAAAAGTAAACTCTGCCAAAAAGGCTACTATAAAATTCAAGACTATTTAGACGATAAACAAGCTTGGATATGAACTGTTTGCTCTCTCTCTATGCTACTCAAATGGAATATTGTACATAGGTTAAGTAAATATGTTTATAAATAGACCAAAAAAAAACAGCCCGCTGAGTTTCTTGCCGGAGTCTTCTCAGGACAGGGCCGCGTTTCGAACCGGTGGTCCATTTGCCAAACATTAGATTATTTATTTTTTTATGACGTTTTGTAAGTGCCGTATTAATGGTCTATGCAGAATAAATGGTTTTTGACTTTTAACTTTTGACTTTTGACTCTAAATAGTCTTGAATTTTATAGTAGCCTTTTTGGCAGAGTTTACTTTTAATTTGGTTTTTAAATTTATGAAGAGGTAGATTCTTCATTTCACTAGGAAGCTTGTTGTAGAAGCGTATACAGTTACCCTGAAAGGAATTACTAATCTTGTGGAGTCGACTATTACAAACCACAAGATTGTTTTTATGTCTAGTATTTACGTTATGTATATCACAAAGCCTTAAAAAATTGGAAATGTTTCTTATAACATACAAAAGATTTTCAAAAATATATTGGGAAATTACAGTTAGAATGTTTATTTCTTTAAACTTTTCTCGGAGGGAGACTCTTGGGCCCAACTTATAGATAAGTAACTAATAACTAATAAATATTATTAAAAAATATAAAAAAGAAATCCTTTACCGAGGAGAATGATGAAGTGAGCTAGATTAAAAAAAAGTATGTACGTACTTATGTACGCACTCAAGAGTTACATTTCTTTGGAGTAACAACCAACAAGCTAAAAAAAAACGATTTTTTTTCTAAAAATGTTATCCTTCGCTTTATCCTACACTAGCTGTTGTCTGCGGCTCCGCTCGCATGGAAGTCGCTTATTGCGTCCACTTCCACTCCCGCTCCCACTCCCACTCCCACTCCCACTCCCACTCCCACTCCCACTCCCACTCCCACTCCCACTCCCACTCCCACTCCCACTCCCACTCCCACTCCCACTCCCACTCCCACTCCCACTCCCACTCCCACTCCCACTCCCACTCCCACTCCCACTCCCACTCCCACTCCCACTCCCACTCCCACTCCCACTCCCACTCCCACTCCCACTCCCACTCCCACTCCCACTCCCACTCCACATTAAAAAGACCTATAAACCTGTTAAGTAGTACATCGTATTGTTCTATCATCAATATAGTTTATGCAGCGCACGCCTAAAAAGATTTTCATTTCTCTATATTTTTTACAATATTGCGATTTTCTTACGGATCTCTAAAGTTTTTGAAAATAAATTGTAGCCTATGTAACTCCTAGATATTGTAGCCTTCTTTATGTGAAAGAATTATTGAAATCGGTCCAGTAGTTTCGAAGCCTATTCGTTACAAACAAACAAACAAAAAACAAATCTTTCCTCTTTATAATATTTATCCTACATTTGTAGAAATAATAATATAAAAAAATATTTTAGCTTTTGATGTGAATAGATCACCGTCAACTAACCTCAAATTCAACAAATGTACTGAAAGAACAATGTTGACTAGCTATCTTCATGATATCGGTTTTGTAGGCAACTTCATGGTGTCGGTTTTTTGTGACGGTTTTTCCAAAAGTTTCGCCAAAAAAAATATATCTTCGAAAATAAAATTAAACAATTTTTACAGGATTATACCGAAATTTTTACTATTATTACATTTTGTGACATTATAAAATACTTAAAATAGCGTATAAATGAATAATAGTATCGCAATGTACCTATTATGTATTATTTTTATATGATATAGACAATTCTCGACGCCGAAAAATGTAAATATAAAAATAACTCATCATAAAACGTTAATAAACTCAAAAATAATAATCATATTAAATCGCCATTTACCTGTGTAATAGGCATGTAAACATTCAACAGTATTATACTTTTGTAATAATAATAATTCATTTATTTCAGGCAATAACTCATATTACATTAAAATAATATAAATAATAGTACCTTTTTTTTTTTTTTTTTTTCGTGCGGAACCCCTCGGATACCCCCCCGCCGGCCAGCGGGGGCGGTTATGTCGGGCTTGAACCGACTAAAACGGCACGCCGTCTCGGGTCTGCAGACGCCGGGGTGTAAGGTTGCCCATAGAGCATATCCCTCGCACCCCGACTGACCCTGGGCCATCTCCGGGTTCGAGATGGCCCCCTCGGGTTTGGGAACCACGGTGTCCCCGTCTTGCCCCGGTTTGGGGGAGGGGCGCTAGTCACAATAGTAATAATAATAATATTAAATAATCACAATAGTATTCAAAAATTCAAAAATGCAAACTTGAGTCTAATAATAACAAGTGATTAATAACAATTCTAGGTTACATTAAAACTTGTTCAGAAATTCATATATAGATAAAATATTAATAATGTTAAAAGATAAATAATAATAGATAAGATGTATTAAAAAAAAAGATTAGATGTAAGTACCTAAGTGAAAGTCCCGCTAAGATTATCTTGCTTTGGTTTTGTAGAGCGTTCTCTTTACGCACATCAGCCTGACACTTTGATTATAAGGGTATCAAACTGTCAGAAAACGCTCAACAAAACCGAAGTAAGTCGATCTAAGCCGAACTCTCTCTCTTCGTCCCGAACTGTACTTGTAAGTAGCAGTTCAAATTAGAAAATAGGGCCAGTACTTATTTCATCTTTATTACTAGACTCAGGTTGCGTATCTTGGCCTTTAATATGATCATCACAGACACGTATTTGATTTGATCCAGTTTGTGAACCAACATTATCACAAACTGCAGGATAGTCGGGTCTTTTCTCACAAATGAAAAAGTAATGATTCTCACACCATGCGTCGTTCAGTAACCCATTAGGGTGCACTGATCCACAATATTCACCTGTTGTGGAATTATTTGGTTCTCCAGCTTGAAACTTGTCATATCCAGCGTCATGGAGTGATTGACCTGCATGAAAGGGTATAAAAATCAGTGGTACTTTACTTGACACATTCCAGAATTCATTGAAACATTTTATTTTCACATTAAAGTATTAAATAGTGTACAATATCAACACGAAGTTAAATATTGAATTAATCTATTGAAAAAGGTCTATAAAATCTGGGTCTTCTTGGCAGAGTGCTTAGGATGCAGGCAGCATATTATTGGTCTGAGAGCTGGTAGACATTTTTGAGTATAAATGTTTGAGGCAATCTGAAATATTTTCTATTGCGTCTCCCATAATATCTTAATACAGAAAGGGTAAAGGAGGGTAACGGTAATTTTACTTCTTTTTTTCCTTGAAATTCACACACCTTTATTACCCGACAAAAAATGTTTTATCTATGAAACGTACTTTTTAGGAACCTATAGATATAAAACTTACCTCGACTATTTTTTTTGTATTTATTTGCAAAATAGTTTTGCATGCATCTTGCATGTTAAAATCCCTATGGCCTGGCTTATTTATTTCCTTTATTTTTTTACCATTTAACTTTATATATCTTTTACAAAAAAAAATGTTTTTAATATTTGAACGTAATGGCGTTGTACTGTAAACTGACCATTTCCCTCCAGCTTAGCCTGCGTTTCTGTATTAAGAAATTATGTGAGAGGCATCAGATAAAAAGTCAGATTGCCTCAAACACTTATACCCAAAAATGTCTACAGCTTTTGCGCCAGAAAACTACCTGCAAGGGAGTCACAATTTTTTCTCTCATTGCCGTATTTCACCTAGGTATCTTCAAATTAACCCTATACAACCAAATTATTCCTTGGTCTGGTTTTTCAGAAAATTTAAGAAACAATCAATAACATTTTTGATTTAGGAGCTCCCAGTCACTTGATACTCCAATCATTTGAAATTAATTGAAATAAAAGAAAATAAATAACTTATTAAAATTTAAACTAAACTCAAATCTAAAACGGAAATGACAAATATGGAATCTAACAGAGCTATGAACAGGAGACGCGTTTGAAATTCAATTAAATAAAAATTAAAGAAAAACCCCCGACATAGCTAAGCACACTTCCGACAAATTCACCTTTCAAATAAAAAATAAATAAAATCAAAATCAATTCATCCAATCGGGAGCTACAATGCAAACGTCAAACCCACACAAAGTCATGTCAAACTGTTAACACCTGAACCTTTTAGCAACGGGGGTTATAAATATATTGAAAGAATACCATGAATCGTGGTCCAATCGGCGCTTTCGCCCCAATTGCTGTATCCAATGAAGGCAATATCTTTACGGAAATTTCCTTTTATTTTTGATGCTGGATACTTGGCATATATTTCAGAAATGACCCTTGCTTCTTCTTCACTGTTAATGATGGCAAGATGACCTCCTTCAGCAGAACAGGCAAAGTGGGCTCGTGCGAATGTTCTCTGTTTTGTATGAAATTTGTAACATTTGTTTGTTCCACTATAAAAGTGGTAGTCTAAAAATAAATACATTAAGTTAGTCCACCTATTAATTTTCACCTCTAAGCCCGGGTTTCGCTTTCCATTTCAATTTTTTGCTTATTTTGGCAATTACAGGTGCGATTGAAGTTTGACTTGACCCTGAAAAGAAGACCTGCGGCAGAACCTAAACGTTCATCGGCAGTTATACTAGCTACCAAGTGAGATTGACTTGAGTCTCGAAGATATCAATAGGACTCCATAAAACACAAAATTTGTCAACAAAGCATAAAATTGAGTCACTGTATTTCAACATTACTAAGAGTTGATCAGATGTCTATTATCCCACATCTTTTTTTAGGGTTCCGTAGGCAAATGACAAAAAACGGAACCCTTATAGATTCGTCATGTCTGTCTGTCTGTCCGTCCGCATGTCACAGCCACTTTTTTCCGAAACTATAAGTACCTGTTGACACTTGGTAAGTAGGTGTATTCTGTGAACCGCATGAATATTTTTACACAAAAATAGAATAAAAACAATAAATTTTAGGGGTTCCCCATTCTTAGAACTGAAACTAAAATTTTTTTTTTCATCAAACCCCTACATGTAGGGTTAGATGGATAGGTCTTCAAAAATGATATTTTTTGGTTTTTTATATCATTTTTTTTCTGAATAGAAATAGTTTGCGCGAGAGACACTTCCAAAGTGGTAAAATGTGTGCTGTAACTTCTAAAATAAGAGAATGATAAAACTAAAAAAAATATATGATGTACATTACTATGTTAACTTCCACCGAAAAATGGTTGGAACGAGATCTAGTAAGTAGTTTTGTTTTAATACGTCATAAATCGTAAACCACAATTTACCTTTCATTCATTCAACTCAAATATTAAAGTTGAAAAAAAAAAAACATTATTAAGTTACTTGCTGCTACGGAACCCTTCATGGGCGAGCCCGACTCGTACTTGGCTGCTTTTTTTTAATTGTTTCTGAATATGTTGATTCATTAACTAGATACTTTTTTTAATACTTGCCCATGTAGAAAATATTTATATATCTTAAACACTGAAATAAATAAAACTCACTGTTTGTTTTTAATTTTGCTTGAAAATGTGTGTGAACTTACTGAAAATAGTGCTCTACTGAGATAAGTATTTTTGTGCAATAAAAATAACTTATTATATAGATACCTGGATCTGGAGTACCACAAACTGTGACATCAACATGCGATTGCTCTTTGAAACATATATAAGGATGAGGTTCATCGCATCTTACATCAGCAAATTTACCATTTGAGTTTAAAGTAAGACAACTTTCAGCATTATTTTTATTGTTAGGTTCATAAGGAGCCCATTGGTGTGGAATTTCGGCCAGTGGTATACCTGTGAATAATATTTAGGTCAGCAAATAGATATCTGGGTGAGATACAGATACATGGCCAAATTTATTTACAGAATAATGCTTTACCAACCATCTATAGTATAGTAGTCACCCATAGAAAAAGTTGCGTGGATTCCGGTGAAGATTGTTCCAGGTTTGCAAAATGATTCCATTAGAAACGATTTCATTTCAGCTGTAGTAGGAGAGGCTAGTATACCACCTGTTGATGCAAAATAAAAAGATATTCAAAGTGAAGCATATTTACTTAGTCATCGCCATCATCATCATAACAGTGTTGTGATCCAATTGCATCCGAGGCCTCAGGAGCTCAGAGCCCGCCTTCCGGCTTTTGCACCTACACTTTGCACGGTCTTGGGCATCTCTGGCAATGAAACCATTGGCAAGAATGACGCATGTCACCTCCTACGATAACGTCACCAGCATTTTTTGGGCTACGCTTCCTACCGGAACCCTGCGGGCCGCTATGGCCAGACCCATGTAATATGATGGTTGCCACAAAACGTGGCCGCACCAGCGATAGTGACTCTACTGCACTTTATCTGCGATGCCACGGATATGGAGGCTGCCGCAGATGCAGGAGTTCCGCACGTGATCGTTACTCGTGAAGTGCAGCATTAGTATCGATGAGGATGGTTCGGTGGTTGCAGGAAGATATTTATTTTACTTTCGCGTTCAGTTGATCCAGTGTTCCTAACGTTAGCAATGTACAAGAGATAAATAATCCGAGTGACTATTTTTTTTTTCAATATTCTGTAGACCCGAGTTGACTCAGCCTGTTAACTTTTGGAAACACAATCTATGCTATATTTTCACCTCGATGTAAGCGCTTGTAAACTATTCGTAAGTACAAATTTTGTAACTAATTTTCTTTATAATATGCATTATTAATAGAGCATTGAATATTAGTGAATCACAACAAACAGTTGAACAGAAAACAGACATTATTTGTTTTATAATTACATATTGTGACGTCGTTTCAAATTAACCCAAATCAACTCGAGTTGTCATACGTTTTAACTCAGGTAACCAGGCATACTACACTAGCTTACCTTCTAGGTGGCATTTCAAACGAGCATTGTTCCAGGTTGTGGGTACCTCGCGATATTTAAACCTAACCCAAATTAACTCGAGTTGTCATACGTTTTAACTCAGGCAACCAGGTATACTACACTAGCTTACCTTCTAGGTGGCATTTCAAACGAGTATTGTTCCAGGTTGTGGGTATCTCGTGATATTTAAACCTAACCCAAATGAACGAATCATCATACGTTTTAACTCAGGTAAACAGGTATACTACACTAGCTTACCTTCTAGGTGGCATTTCAAATGAGCATTGTTCCAGGTTGTGGGTATCTCGTGATATTCAAACCTAACCCAAATGAACTCGAGTCATCATACGTTTTAACTCAGGTAACCAGGTATACTACACTAGCTTACCTTCTAGGTGGCATTTCAAACGAGCATTGTTCCAGGTTGTGGGTATCTCGTGATATTTAAACCTAACCCAAATGAACTCGAGTCATCATACGTTTTAACTCAGGTAACGAGGTATACTACACTAGCTTACCTTCTAGGTGGCATTTCAAACGAGCATTGTTCCAGGTTGTGGGTATCTCGTGATATTTAAACCTAACCCAAATGAACTCGAGTCATCATACGTTTTAACTCAGGTAACCAGGCATACTAAACTAGCTTACCTTCTAGGTGGCATTTCAAACGAGCATTGTTCCAGCTTGTGGGTATCTCGTGATATTTAAACGTGACCCAAATGAACTAGAGTCATCATACGTTTTAACTTAACTTACATACTACTCAAGCTTACCTTCTAGGTGGCATTTCAAACGAGCATTGTTCCAGGTTGTGGGTATCTCGTGATATTTAAACCATCCGAGACTAGTATATCTATAATCGCATCTAAACCTTACACCATCTGAAAACAAAAGAGGCAAATAGATGATGATTGATAGCTAAATGATGATAAATAGATACATAATGATAGGTAGATGATAGTAGAATAAATTTATTTATCCTCTGTGGCGTAGCGGTAGTACATTCGACTGCTTCGACAAGGGGCGCGGGTTCGATTCCCGCTCAGTGCAAATAGTTGTATGCATGAATATGTCTATTTGCATTGGTCTGGGTGTTTCTATGTATAATATGTATGTATTTACAAAAAAAAAAGTATTTAAGTATGTTTATCGGCATTTTAGAACCCATAACATAAGCTAGTTAAACTATGCTTACTTTGGGTCTAGAAAGCGCTGTGTAGAATGTCGTAGAATATTTATTTTATATTTATTTTGCTTCTAACTTACTATTATGTAGCTGATACTGATAGTATTTCGAAGCGGCGATAGCCCAGTGGCGTACGTAACGGACTGCTGAGACGAGGTCTCGAGTTTGATCCCCAGTCGCCCCGGGCACACACCTCTGACTGTTCGTAGTCATGTGTACATTAATAAATGGTAATTATCGCTCGCTTAATAATGTGCCCGGTAGATGGCAATATTCTCGCCCCCTGTTACATTGGGACCTTAAGATAACTGGCGAATCCTCTGCCTTACCCTTCGGGGATACAGGCGTGAAGTGATGTTATGTTATGTATGATTGGGCCTATAGTCATCAGCTACGAAATAGTCATTGAAATATTTTTTGGGGCAGACATTTAGAATAATAATAGGTCTTTACCTATGAAATTGCCGAAATTTTCTTACAAATTCATGAGTTCGTTATTCCTGTAATTTAATACATAGCTATTTCCATTATTTATATTTTGTTTGAAAGTTCATTTCAAGATTTTACAACTCTGTATTAAATTTTGTTTTTATTGGCCGCTTGATAAATTAATTCGATCTTCAAAAACAGTACTTCCTAAATGATATCCATTTAGATGATAAATTTCGTATTACTTAGCAACTGTCACTTTTCAAAAATGTAATAAAAGTTGCTGTTTGTTATCATTTATACACAAAAAATTCATAAAATTTGGATTTGTCATTCCTAAAAAAAATGCAAAAATATACCATAATTTAATTTAACGGGTATTACCGCGATCATTTATAGGTATATAAATACCTTTGGATTGCCTGACGTGAGTCAGCCTGTGACCACGGCCAGTGTAACCTGGTCGAAACGTCAGGCAATCCAAAGGTATGTATAATAAATAATAAATAATAAATAATAAATAATAAATAATAAATAATAAATAATAAATAATAAATAACAAATAATAAATAATAAATAATAAATAATAAATAATAAATAATAAATAATAAATAATAAATAATAAATAATAAATAATAAATAATAAATAATAAATAATAAATAATAAATAATAAATAATAAATAATAAATAATAAATAATAAATAATAAATAATAAATAATAAATAATAAATAATAAATAATAAATAATAAATAATAAATAATAAATAATAAATAATAAATAATAAATAATAAATAATAAATAATAAATAATAAATAATAAATAATAAATAATAAATAAATAAATATTCTACGACATTCTACACAGCGCTTTCCAGTCCCAAAGTAAGCATAGTTTAACTAGCTTGTGTATATACCTATAAATGATCGCGTTAATTCCCGTTAAATTAAATTATTGTATATTATGGAACGCGAAAGTTTAAAAATTAAAAATGCAAAAATTTTAGTACTGAAAATTGGGTTTCCTCCAATTTCTTCAAGAAAAACTGCAATTTCATATGTAACGACATAATATTTAATTTGAAATTAATGTTGAATATTCAAAAATTTCAACTATGATTTATAGTATAAAGCATTAAGAGTTAACCCTAAGTTAATAGACCTAAGACAATAAAAACACATAATAGCACAATATTTTATATTAAAAAAATATATTAAAATGACTTACCCAGCATTGCAAAACAAAATAACAGCACTGCAAGTTTTAAAATAGACTTCATTTTGAGTCTGGATATTAATATTTCAGGCCAAATTATGGCGATACAAATGAATATTTCCCTTTTATATCATTTAGGAACAGGACGGAAATAGCTATGGTTCTCAAACTGACATCCCGTTATGATTTTCATATTAAATTTGTATAGTCTCAACAGCTGTTAATTTAGCTTCAATATAACATAACAATATAATTGATAAAAAAACCGGCCAAGTGCGAGTTGGACTCGCCAATGCAGGGTTCCGTAGAAGCAAGTAAATTTTTAGGGTTCCGTTGCCAAATGGCAAAAAACGGAACCCTTATAGATTCGTCATGTCTGTCTGTCTTGTCCGTCCGTATGTCACAGCCACTTTTTTCCGAAACTATAAGAACTATGCTGTTGAAACTTGGTAAGTAGATGTATTCTGTGAACCGCATTATGATTTTCACACAAAAATAGAAAAAAAAAAACAATAAATTTTGGGGCTCCCCATACTCCCCATACTGGGGTTGCATTTTTTTTTTTTTTTTACGTGCGGAAATCCCTTCGGATACCCCCCCGCTGGCCAGCGGGGGCGGTTATGTCGTGTCTCGACTAAAACCGCACGGTGTCCTCCCCAAGTGTCCGTTGCCGGGCACCCCGGGTAAGCCCTCGAAAGGATAACCCCAGGGTTGCCGGCGGACTTTGGCCGCCACCGCGGCCTCGCCTGGTGGAGTCGGGTTTTATCCCGCGTCGGTGAGTTGGCAGCCGTGTGTAGGACACACCACACGCCTTCGCCACGGCCTGCTTCTGTAAGGACGGCGAGTCGGCCCACTGCCGTCCTCAGGCCCCGATCATGGAGGTCGGTAGTCCCGGGCGTAGATGAGTCTGCGGCGACCTCGCCGCAGACTGCGAAACTCGAGGGGCAGGGTTCTCTCCCGCTCCCTCTCCGCCGTCTCTTTCGCGAGCATTACTGGGGTTGCATAACTTAATTCCTCCAAGCCCCTTCCATCACCGAACGAACCAGACGTACGTACATACTTAGAACTGAAACTCAATTTTTTTTTTATCTAACCCATACGTGTGAGGTATATATGGATAGGTCTTCAAAAATGATCTTGAGGTTTCTAATATAATTTATCTCTAAACTGAATAGTTTGCGCGAGCGATACTTCCAAAGTATAAAATTTAAAAAAAAGCGTTATTATGTTACTTACTGCTACGGAACCCTTCATGGGCGAGTCCGACTCGCACTAGGCCGCTTTTTTTATATTTGAGTTGATTGAATGAAAGGTAAATTCTGGTTTACGATTCATGACGGATTAAAATTAACTTCTTACTAGATCTAGGTCAAACCAATTTTCGGTGGAAGTTTACATATCATTCTCTTATTTTAGAAGTTACAAGGGGGAGGGGCACATATTTTACCACTTTGGAAGTTTCTCTCGCGCAAACT
Organism: Cybosia mesomella; assembly: GCA_946251805.1. NCBI lineage: Eukaryota > Metazoa > Arthropoda > Insecta > Lepidoptera > Erebidae > Cybosia > Cybosia mesomella. Next base: position 2,799,365 of record OX276413.1, read on the forward strand.
ATTTAGTTTAGAAAAAAAAAATATTATTGTAGAAACCTCACTATCATTTTTGAAGACCTATCCATAGATAACCCACACGTATGGGTTATCTATGGATAGGTCCATATATATAAATATATCTATGGATAACCCCCAAAATTTATTGTTTTTTTTTCCATTTTGTGGTCACCCCACCGTCCCAGCCTGCTTCTGCTGGGGTGACAGGTGGCCTCACCTGTCACCCCCAGGCCTGCGCTCATGGAGGCTCCTGAGTCGCCTGCGACGCGCGGCGGGCATGTTGCGGGCTCGGCGGGCCGGAAGAGTTCTAAAATTCTCCCAGGCGCGCTCCGCCATCTCCTTCGCTTTTAGGTCCATATATATAAATATATCTATGGATAACCCCCAAAATTTATTGTTTTTTTTTCCATTTTGTGTGAAAATTACATCACTTACCAAGTTTCAACAGCATAGTTCTTATAGTTTCGGAAAAAAGTGGCTGTGACATACGGACGGATAGACAGACAGACATGATGAATCTATAAGACTTCCGTTTTTTGCCATTTGGCAACGGAACCCTAAAAATCAACAAAATATTAAACCAGCTTCAGAAAGAGGTACTGAAAATTAGGGCACGCCGCAATAGCGGTGGTAAGGACCATCATGGAGGATTGGCTAGAGAGGCGACACAGAAGCCTCTCGTACCGACTGACGCAGGTGATCTCCGGTAAGGGGAGCTTCGGGGACTACCTGCTTCGGATCAGGAAGGAGCCAACGCCTGAGTGCCATCACTGCGACGCGAGCGAGGACTCAGGGCTGCACACGCTGGCGGACTGTCCGGCGTGGGAGGCGCTGAGGTGTGAACTCGTGGCAGCCATCGGGGTGGGAGTCCACTCGCTCAGCAGCATGATCACGGCAATGGCAATGGCAATGGTGCCACCTCCTTCTGCGAGCATGTAATGCTCGCGAAGGAGATGGCGGAGCGCGCCTGGGAGAACTCTTCCGGCCCGCCGAGCCCGCAACATGCCCGCCGCGCGACGCAGGCGACTCAGGAGCCTCCATGAGCGCAGGCCTGGGGGTGACAGGTGAGGCCACCTGTCACCCCAGCAGAAGCAGGCTGGGACGGTGGGGTGACTAGCGCCCCTCCCACAAACCGGGGCAAGACGAGCACACCGTGGTTCCCAAACGCTAGGGGGCCATCTCGAAACCGGAGATGGCCCAGGTTCAGTCGGGGTGCGAGGGATATGCTCTATGGGCAACTTTACACCCCGGTGTCTGAAGACCCGAGACGGCGTGCTGAAAATTTAAAAATAGCTAAATTTAGTACAAAAGATAAAAGTGTTTGTAAGTATGTTTATCCGCAGTCTAGAACCATAACGCAAGCTAGTTAAGCTATGCTTACTTCGGGTCTAGATAGCGTTGTGTAAAATGTTCTAAATTATTTCAATTACATTTTTTTAACCATTTTGTATGCTTACTTTTTTCTAAAGATTTTGATCGGAAAAAGAGAACATCTAGGACGGGACTTGAACCCGCGACCAGTCCCTTACAGGGGGAATGCTCTTTTCGAAGTTCGCTACATGTCGAAGTATTGTACTGTCTAAATTCAGTCCGTAAGTGTTCTAGAAAGTGGATAAGCATACTTATATACTTTTCTATAATATATTATATACTCAAATATATATATTTCAAAGTCTTATTCTTTTAGTTATTTGTATCAAAATGCTTATAGATTAAGATCGGGAAAAGAAAAAATCTAGGACGGCACTTAACCCGTGATCGGAGAATTTAGAATATTTGGAACGTGTCTAGGTGGCTCAGTTGGTCAGAGCATTCTCCCTGTAAAGGACTGGTCGCGGGTTCAAGTCCCGCCCTAGATGTTCTCTTTTTCCGATCTAATCTAAACATACAAAATACTTAAAAATGTAATTGAATCAAAATGCTTATTTATAAAAGTCCCAAAGTTAGACAATGTAAATTGTATTTAATGCTATCATTTGTGGTTTCCTGTTTCCTGTATACTGTCATGTCTGCAATGTCATGGGAATTACCTATAAATTGATAATATAAAAATATTTTATTATAATAAAATTATTTTTCTGTAATAGGATGCTTTTAATTTACGTTACTTTTTATTTGTGTACTACCTGTGCCCGCGAATTGGTGCGCGTGAACTTTTTGCGTGGAACCCTAATTATTTGTCTAAAATAAAAGTAGCCCAAGTTCCGCCTTATGATGAGCTATAAGCTATCTGCCAGTGAAAGTCCCGTCAAAATGGGCATACTCGTTATTTTGTTTTTAGGGTTAACTTTTCTTTTTTTGTCGTGCGGAAGTCCCCTCGAGTACAACGAGGGGTCGAGGGTTCCGTACCTCAAAAGGAGAAACGGAACCCTTATGGGATCAATTCGTTGTCCGTCTGTCAAGACCTTTTTCAAGAGGCTTCAAGTTGCTCGCCCCCTATTACATTGGGACCTTAACATAACTGGCGAGTCGTGGGTGTGTAATACACCTCTGCCTACCCCTTCGAGGATACAGGCGTGAAGTTATGTTTTGTTATGTTATGTACCAAATACTCAAGTGCACCCCTTAATCCAGTTTTGTACGGAACCCTCAGTGCGCATGTCCGACTCGTTTTTTTAGGCTTTTCAGAGGTTGCTGCGTGGTTTCCGATGGGATAGCATACAAGGGCCAAAACCATTTCTTCCTGTTGGACCCGTAAAAGGTGATTAAGACCTGGATCTGCTTAGCATCCGTCGTCTGTATATGCGACCTCATTGGCGTAGTTACGGCAATAGGCTTTACGTAAGCCATTTTTGTGGACCCGTAAAAGGTGATTAAGACCTGGATCTGCTTAGCATCCGTCGTCTGTATATGCGACCTCATTGGCGTAGTTACGGCAATAGGCTTTACGTAAGCCATTTTCTTGGCATCAATGGTAATTTATCCAATTTATATTTAACAGTAAAAACTAAAGGTATACAAGTAGACAGTATGTTATTTTGCCACTTTGATATAATAAAAAACTCATAAGTAACCTATAAGTTAGTTAGGAATTACTAATAGAAAAAGAATTCCTAAAGTTCAACACTTAAGAAGAAGAATATATTACCATCGCAAGTAGAAAGAAAGTATTGGTATCCGATCTTTTAGAATGATACTTACCTTTTTTTTTTTTTTTGTCGTGCGGAAATCCCTTCGGATACCCCCCCGCGTGCCAGCGGGGGCGGTTATGTCGGGCTAGTCGGTTCTATGCGGAATCTATTTAAAGTATCAGGAAGAGATTGTTATTGAAATAATTATTAATACTCAGTCCAATGTCACGCAATAATTCTCTTTATTATAAAAAAAAGTGTTACAGAATTTTTGTTTCATCAAAAATGCTTTATCAATTCTTGCGATACTTGATTATCATTGTTGTCGCACACCGCAGGATAGTCAGGACTCTTTTCACATATAAATGCGTAATGCTCTTCGCAATATAAGTCGTTCAGGAAACCATCAGTGTAAATTGATCCACAGTATTCACCTGTAGTTCTATTATTTGGGGTTCCTTTCGTAAATTTTGCGAAACCTGCGTCCTCAATTGATTGACCTGGATAATAAAAAGTTTGAGCTAATTTTGATTCTGAACACAGTGAATCAAGAATTACATATCGATGAATAGTCCCTAATATTAGTTGAAAAAGAAAAAGAAAAGAAAGAAAATTATTTATTATATTATTAAATTAAAATTATTTATTTCTCGTCACATCTGCATGTGTAGGTGGGAAACCAATTACGCACTAAAGAGGATATCCCTGAGACCCCAACGGTCTAATAAATTATGAATGAAAAAAGTTTTATTACCTATATTACAGGGAAATTCATGGCCTGGAAAAAAAAAATATCGCTAGGCAATGCGAACTCCAGTGTCATAAATAAGCTGCTTGGTCTACGACCATAAGCAAGCGAGCACATGTGCACAGATTACTCAGACTCAAGTTGTCAATGGGAGTATATTGCGTACTCTTTGGAGTGGACACCTCGAATACTCGCCTTATTCGTACTCGTTATTCGCGCTTATGAGTTATGCGTGCGAATAAAGCAAATATAGAATAATAAGCCCTCCACACTTCGTCGTATGCGGGGCGAAGTGTGTGTTTTTTTTTTTATACCACTAAGGTGGCAGACAAGCACACGGCCCACCTGATGGGAAGCGGTTACCGCGGCCTATGGACGTGTGCAACACCAGTGGCGTCACACTCGCGCTGCCGACCCTGTAAAGGAAAGGGGATGGGAAAGGAGTTTGGGCTCCGGCACTCTCACTCACCAAACGGAACGCAACAGTTCAAATACTGTTACTTGGCGTCGATATTCTGTGAGAGGGTGGTGCTTTCCCGGTCCAGTCGGCCCATTCATGCAACGGCCAAAATGACTGTTGCTTGACTCTACCACCTACGGAATTACGGAATAACAAACACACACACTTGACACACAGTTATGATTACAGTTTATACTCTGCCAAAATGTAGGACAGTTTTTTGCCAGAATTAGTCTGAGGTAGAAGTACAGACAACGACAAAGTAGTTTTTTTACAATGTGTCATTTCAAAACGTACGAAGTTTTTTTATCTTATTAAAAATCAATGAAACTAAGAGTAGTTCTGAAGGTTTAAAAAAATCTCGAAAACTTAGTTAGGTTCTGTTTTTATTGTATTTGTTAAATAATTTTTAACGTTGTTCTGTCTAAATTTAAATCACTCGTTTCAAAATCATGGCGTTACTGTGGCCCCGTTAGCTTTAAAACCTCTCAACAAATTATGAACAATGCTTAAAATATATTAAGCTGGTACTCGTGAATGCCAATTTTGGTCACTGTCGTGACGGTACTATCGTACTCATATTTTTTTTGTTATAAAAAAGAATATTAATAACCAAAATTACCAGTATTCTCCATAACCCTTCTAGCTAAGTTAAGTTGCTTGTGTTAGGAGTGAGTTCTCGTCGGTCGTGTAATGGCCAGTAGTCGAACTGGGGACCTCTCGATCGTAAACCGAGTCCTTAACCACTAAGCTACCAACACTTTGTTGGATTGATAAGGTTACTAAAGTCTATGAACTGGACTCCATGAACGAATACACTAATGTTTCCATGTACAATTATGTATTAAGGTGGGAGTTAAAGATTCTGGTAATATTACGCCTTTTTTTTACGTGCGGAAATCCCTTCGTATACCCTCCCCGCTGGCCAGCGGGGGTAGTTATGTCGTGTCTCGACTAAAACCGCACGGTGTCCTCCCCAAGTGTCCATTGCCGGGCATCCTGGGTAAGCCCTCGAAAGGATAACCCCAGGGTTTCCGGCGGACTTTGGCCGCCACCGCGGCCTCGCCTGGTGGGGTCGGGTTTTATCCCGCTTCGGTGAGTTGGCAGGCGTGTGTAGGGCACACACGACACGCTTCCGCCACGGCCTGCTTCTGTAAGGACGGCGAGTCGGCCAACTGCCGTCCTCAGGCCCCGATCATGGAGGTCGGTAGTCCCGGGCGCAGATGAGTCTGCGGCGTCCTCGCCGCAGACTGCGAAACTCGGGGGGCAGGGTTCTCTCCCGCTCCCTCTCCGCCGTCTCTTTCGCGCGCATTACCTGCTCGCAGAAAGAGGCGGCGACGTGCCACTTGCTCCCGTCGGAGACCACGGCCCTCATCATGGTCTCCAATGAGAGAACGCCCACGTCCGGGACCGCAACGAGATCCCGGCGTTGACTCGCCCACGCAGGGCACTCCACCAACGTGTGGAGCGCCGTGTCTTCGCCAGGATCCTCGCAGTGCTGGCACTGCGGCGTTGTCTCCCGGTGGATGCGCCACGGATACTTACCGAAACACCCGTGTCCCGTAACCATCTGGCACATCCAGTAGGAGAGGTCCCCATGGTCCCTCTCCAACCACTTCTTCATGATCGGTCCCACCGCCGCAATGGTGGATTCCCCCCACCTTGGGTGCTCAAGTCGCACCCTCCATGTCTCCATGAGTTCCTGGCGGAGCAGGGACCGCTGAGCCCTGATTTCTCGGGGCTCCGGCCTATGGCCCTGCTCCATCGCCTCCTTGCGCCACTGGTTCAGCAGCAGCGCAAGGGCTCTCGTTTCCAGGTCCCATAGAGGGGTCCCGGCTAGGAGACATGCCGCCTCGACGGAGATCGTGCGATACCCCCTGATGACTCTGACGGCCATCGCTTTTAACGGGCTGTTTAATAAAGCCACGTTGCGGGCCGCCAGAGTCTCCGCCCATACTGGGGCCCCGTACAGGGCCATGCTTCGCACGATCCCCAGGTACAGTCTCCTAGTGGGGGCGTTGGCTCCCTTAACGTTGGGCATCAGCTGCGATAGCGCGGCCGCAGCCCCCCTCAGTTTCGGGACCAGACTTCGGAGATGAGGTCCGAAGTCCCATCGGCTATCGAGTACGAGCCCAAGGTACTTTATCGTGGGCTCGATGCCGATGCTTACGCTCCCTACGGTTATGCTGGTTCCCGCAGGTGGCTCCCTCCGAGGCCCGTGGAAACACATAGCCTCGGATTTGTGGAGAGCCACCTCGAGTCCCAGCCGCCGTATTCGACCCACGACTTGAGCAACCCCTGCCGTGGCCTTTAGTGCCGCGCTTCGGTGCGTTGCTCCCCGCGCCATAACGAGGGTTCGTCAGCATAACATGTTATGCTGATACCCTCGAGCAACGAACCGCCCAGCACCCAGTCGTATCCGATGTTCCACAGGAGTGGCCCTAGGACTGACCCCTGCGGAACACCGCACGACACTTCTCGCCGCCCTGGCCCTAGCCAGCTCGGGTAAACTATGGCCCTTTCGGATAGGTATGCCTCGACAATACGATGGAGGTAAGGAGGCACTCCGTGATACCCGAGCGCCTCCCTAACGCAGCTCCAGGGTAGGGTGTTGAAGGCGTTGGCGATGTCGAGAGACACCGCCACCACCACCCCACCCCACGAGACTACTTCCTCCATCAGGCGCCTAACGCTCATGATCGCTTCCACGGTGGAGCGCCCCCGGCGGAAACCACACTGGTTGTCCGCCAGATCTGGCCCCACGTTCGTGAGATGCTCGACGAGGCGCTCTGCAATAATCCACTCAAAGAGCTTGCACACCTCGTCGAGCAACACGATCGACCGGTAACCGGATGGCTGGTCCGGCAGCCGCCCTGCCTTCCGGATAAGGACCAGTTTCCCCGTCTTCCAAGTCATTGGAAACTGGCCCCTTTCGAGGCCGGCGCTAAAGAGCGCCACCAGTCGAGGCCCTAGTTCCTCAAGGGCGAGGACCCATGCTCGGCCTGGAATGCCGTCGGATCCGGGGGCAGTACATTTCCGGGCTTTAAGCCGGAGAACTGCTACCCCCAGTTCACTCTCCCTGACTTCGGGCACATCGCTTTCGCTATTATCAGCGTCAGGCGCCTGAGGCGGAGCCATGCGCGGAGGAATATGTTCCTCCGCTCTCGCCGGGAACAGGGAGCCCAGGATCCCCTCCAGCCGCTCTGGCTGGAGGCTCTGAGTCAGTAGGCGCGCCCTTGGGCGGATTTTGCTCGCAGCTGTGCGATCTCCGCTGACCACCAGTACACTTGTTTCTTGGCCGGGCCGGGCTTAACCCTAGGCATCGCCGCATCGCAGATATGCGACATGGCTCTCCTGAACCATTCCGCCTCTGCGTCGACATCGGCAGGCCTGGCCGGTGACAGAATCCAGGCCTGCACTATGGATGCCTCCAGGAGAGTCTCCCGATCCAGGCGTCTGAGCGCCCAACGTGAATCCGGGGGATTCGCGATTGTCGGCGGCAGGTTAGTTGGAGGGGAGACCGTGAACCGAATGTACTTATGGTCGGAATCCGTCTCCTCCTCCTCCACCACGCGCCAACCCTGGACGCGGTGGGCGAGAGCCCCCGCCGCTCCCAGGTGGCGACACTCCCCCGGTTGAGGACCTCTAGACCACGGGTGTTGGCCCAGTCCTCCAGTACTCGCCCCTTGTCATTGGTTTCCCGGGAGCCCCAGGCCTGAGACCAGAAGTTGAAGTCTCCTAGGACCAAGACAGGACGAGGACGGCACGCAGCGAGAACAGTGTCCAGTTCAGCGAGCCTTAGCTCAAGCTCGTACTGGTCAAGGCTTGGCGAGAAGTAGACGGCCACGACAGCCAAGCCCTCATAGTCCGCCGCGACACAGCCTCTGCACCTTGCAATGAGTGCAAGGCGCGAGGTGTCCGCGGCGGACCCCCCGAAGACGGTCGCTACGCCGTCCAGGTCCACCGGGCTTCCGGTGTGGACCTAGTACGGCTCAGCGACCACGACCACATTGATAGACCACTCCACGATGCTCTGGTACAGAAGATCCTGAGCACTGGTGCAGTGGTTTATGTTCGCCTGCAGGATGCGGATTGGTGTGTCCATTAATGGACTTCCATCTCCGCATCCCGCCGCGAATATGGCCGCTCTTGAGCAGCACCCCCCCTATCCGTTGCGGACGAACGGGGCTTTGGCCTCGATGCGGCGCAGGTACGGCTGTCCGCTCGGTGTTCCGCCGCTTTACCCTCTGCTACGCACTTGTAGCAGCGTGGCGGAGCATCACAGGCAGTGGCCTTGTGACCGGGCTGACTGCAGCGGAAGCACCGATCCCCCACGGTGTCTCCCGCTGTGCACTGCACTCTCACATGCCCCACGGCCAGGCATCTGAAGCACCTGGTCTCGCGGGGCTGCAGGAGTTGCACCCGCGCCTTTAGGAAGCCCCCAACGAGGAGGCTCCGTTCATCCGCAATTTTCTGCGCCGCTGCGACGGGGCAGTTGACGACTGCCGTGCCGTGACCAGTTGAACTGAAGCGGATTTCTCCAGCACTCACCTGATCACGGGGGCAGCCGCCCGCCTCCACGACGGCGGAGATGACTTCCTCCGTCGTTGCCGCGTCATCCAGACCCGAAATGCGCAAACCTGCGCATTTGTTGGGTTTGGTGACGCGGACGGCTTCGGTATCCAACGACTCCCTCAGCTTGGCCGCTAGGGCGTCGGCTTTGGGGCCGCTGGTAGCGCCGGAGACCTCGAGGAGGCGAGCTCCGGTGCGAGTTGTCTACCTACGAACCATAGTAAACAAACGAACGAGAGATCAACACAACAGCTATTGGATAAATCTGGAAGTTTGCAGACAGGCGAGGGAAGCACTCCCCATGCTTGAAAATAGACTGACCAGACGTCTTCGACAACGGACCAAACGGCAACTGCGCACGGCCACAGCTGCCATCACGGGGCACGGCTCCTTCAATAAACACCTTTTTATTTTAGGAATCACCGACAGCCCTCTCTGCAGAGCCTGCATGAGAGAGGAAAAAACAGCGGCACACGTGCTCCTATACTGCCCTGCAACCGCCACATACAGGGTTAAGTACTTCGGAAATACAGGTACGCTCCGGGAGATCGCCAGCAGCGTGAATAGTCTGCTGGCGTTCTTCAATGAGTTGGGTTGGATCGAGTTAAATGCCCACCCTCACGCAAAAACCGCGCCTTGTCGTGGAGTTACGGATACCAGCTCGCGAAACCATACCATACCATACCAACGTCTTTATTGCCAGGTTCTTTAAGAGGGGCGTGAAAAAGCATCTGATGAGGTCGTTAAGCTGAAGGCCACCATTGTAGCATTATCGGTATCTGTAATGGTGACCCCATTCCTGAGACTTTACCTTTAGCTTACCATCAGACGAGGTAGAGTCATATTGACGTGACCAACATAAAGCAATCACCTACCATGAATCGTTCTCCAATCGCCGCCTTCACCCCAATTGTGAAATCCGATAAAAGCAACATCTTTTCTAAAGCTGCCGACCATTTTGAGCAAATTCTGAGCGTGAAGTTGACTGATGATTTTCCACTCTTCTTCGCTATTTATGATTACAAGGTGACCACCTTCAGCAGAGCAGGCTAAATGGGCACGTTCAAACGATCGTGGCTTAGTGTGGAACTTGTAACATTTGTTTGTACCGCTTTCAAATCTGTATTCTGGACAAAACAATGTTGAGCTTGAGTGATTATGATTAGAACTTACTACCTAGCATTGCTATTCTCAGCATATACCTGCATAATGCACAGGTATAGAGCCATATTTATATATCTAAATCTCGATTCATTTACAGATAGAATTTGGTCTAATTACACAAGCCTCGGCCTGCCAAGCGCAAGGATCTTTAGAGAATGAATGGTATTTAGTAATCTGAATGAATTCCCTGCGGTGTAATTTAATCAACAAAATGGATTCTGACTTATCAATGTAATACTATGCCAACTATGAATCAAATTATCCAACTATCAATCAAATTAGAACAAAAAACAGATGATAAAAACTCTCTAACCATAATTATTTGTCAAACAATCGAATGTTTTTTTTACGTGTGGTAGCCTCTCGGGCTTCACCCCATTGGTGCCGACGATGGGGTGGGCTTGACGGAATCCGACCGACTAAAACCACACTGTGTCCTACCCAAGTGTCCATTGCCGGGCACCCCGAGTAAGTCCTCGAAAGGATAACCCCAGGGTTACCGGCGGAAATCGAATGCTTTGGTAAGATTTTCAAATTTTCCTATATCTGTTTTTTCTTCTAGGTAGCTTATAGTCTTAAACTAATTTTGAATTGTAGACTAAATAGCACGTTTGAAATTAATTAAGACAGTCTCCTGTTAATTGAAATCACCCTCACCTGAATCTGGTGTACCACAAATATTAGTGTCAACATATGAAATTTTCCTATGGCACATGTAAGGTCGAGGCACATCACATCTCACATCAGACAGCTTCCCTTCACAATTTAAGGCTAAACATCTTTCTGCATTATTTTTGTTATCGGGTTCAGAGCTAGCCCATTCATGTGGCATTTGTTCAAGTGGAGTACCTAAAGGCATATAACAGGACTTCATTAGAATTATTTCTGTGGATAGACATTTTTTAAGAATAAAGGTGTTAATCTGCAGTGCTATTCTCTACGGTAGCTCGTCGACGAGCTCGTCGACGAGCTCGCAAAATGCTGCTTTTGATTTATATTTTATTTTATTTTAATTTTGATTTTAATTTATGATTTTGATTTTGATTTTGATTTTGATTTTGATTTTGATTTTGATTTTGATTTTGATTTTGACTTTGATTTTGATTTTGATTTTGATTTTGACTTTGACTTTGACTTTGACTTTGACTTTGATTTCGATTTCGATTTCGATTTCGATTTCGATTTCGATTTCGATTTCGATTTCGATTTCGATTTCGATTTCGATTTCGATTTCGATTTCGATTTCGATTTCGATTTCGATTTCGATTTCGATTTCGATTTCGATTTCGATTTCGATTTCGATTTCGATTTCGATTTCGATTTCGATTTCGATTTCGATTTCGATTTCGATTTCGATTTCGATTTCGATTTCGATTTCGATTTCGATTTCGATTTCGATTTCGATTTCGATTTCGATTTCGATTTCGATTTCGATTTCGATTTCGATTTCGATTTCGATTTCGATTTCGATTTCGATTTCGATTTCGATTTCGATTTCGATTTCGATTTCGATTTCGATTTCGATTTCGATTTCGATTTCGATTTCGATTTCGATTTCGATTTCGATTTCGATTTCGATTTCGATTTCGATTTCGATTTCGATTTCGATTTCGATTTCGATTTCGATTTCGATTTCGATTTCGATTTCGATTTCGATTTCGATTTCGATTTCGATTTCGATTTCGATTTCGATTTCGATTTCGATTTCGATTTCGATTTCGATTTCGATTTCGATTTCGATTTCGATTTCGATTTCGATTTCGATTTCGATTTCGATTTCGATTTCGATTTCGATTTCGATTTCGATTTCGATTTCGATTTCGATTTCGATTTCGATTTCGATTTCGATTTCGATTTCGATTTCGATTTCGATTTCGATTTCGATTTCGATTTCGATTTCGATTTCGATTTCGATTTCGATTTCGATTTCGATTTCGATTTCGATTTCGATTTCGATTTCGATTTCGATTTCGATTTCGATTTCGATTTCGATTTCGATTTCGATTTCGATTTCGATTTCGATTTCGATTTCGATTTCGATTTCGATTTCGATTTCGATTTCGATTTCGATTTCGATTTCGATTTCGATTTCGATTTCGATTTCGATTTCGATTTCGATTTCGATTTCGATTTCGATTTCGATTTCGATTTCGATTTCGATTTCGATTTCGATTTCGATTTCGATTTCGATTTCGATTTCGATCGAAATCAAAGAATAGCACTGCTGAACATATTATAGTTAGATTATGTAACCTTGAGCAATTTGATTATAGAACTAGCTGTGCCTGCGACATCGTCCGCGTGGATTTCGATTTCATAAGGTTATTTTGTTTTGGTCCTAATTGTTTTTTGAAAATACAAGTAGCCTATGTTTTAATATTACCTATCTCCGGTTTCCTATAAACAGACAGAAATACAGACAGACAAAATTAAAAAAAACACTCATATGAATTTATTTAAAACCTGTTTTTCTAATATTACAAACCTACACTTTAACTTTATTTATTTGTTAAATTGTGTTAGAGCTTAGATTTTAAATTCTTCGAAGAAAAATATCCATACCAACCTTCAATAGTAAAGTAAAATCCTTTAGAAAAAGTTGCATGAATTCCGGTAAAAATATCAATTTTACCAATTGAAGGTATCATTGCTGACTTAATTTCAGATGTTTCTGGAGAAGCTAGAACGCCACCTGTAGTAAGAGAAATAGAAAAAAAAACTGATCAATAAACGTAGCAATGCTTTCATAATTAATGCTATTATGTCGATAGAATCAAGCAGTAAAATATAACTTTACTCACTTATTGATCAATCAATCATTTTATTTGTCCAACAAGTGAGCAAATTTATTTTTGTTGTGACTTGAAATCACGGACTAGTGATTTGATTCTAAAATAAACTACTAAGCATAGTGAGTGATTTAAATGCATGAGATATAAAACAACTCACGGGTGAAACTTACGTACAATTTTCATTTCGGAAAACCAAGCTAATATTAGAAAAATAATTCTCATAAAAAATGATAGAAGTTTCCCTCCTCAATCATCAGTAAAAACCTTCTATGGGCCTTCTTGCAGAACCCCATGTTGTAGTCGCTTGGGAAAACCACAGCAGAGATCATTTTATAGCCTGAGGATGCTTGGAATAAATACCTTTCATTCCTTACTGTACGCACCGTTTCCAGTCGCAACGTGTGAGGATGAATTCCCTATCTATGGTGAGTGGTGCGATGATAGAATGTGGCCATGGGCATCATATCAAACAATTTTTCTGAATACACCCCTCCACCTAACTTGACGGCCTCTGTGGCGTAGCGATAGTGCATTCGACTGCTACGACAGAGGGCGCGGGTTCGATTCCCGCTCAGTGCAAATATTTGTATGAATGAATGTTTATTTGCATTGGTCTGAGTGTTTCTATGTATAATATATATGTATTTACAAACAAAAAAAAGTATATAAGTATATTTATCCGCATTCTGGAACCCATAAACCAAGCTAGTTAAACTATGCTGAATTTGGGTCTAGAAAGCGCTGTGTAGAATATCGTAGACAATTTATTTATTTTAATTTATTTATTTAACTCCTCCTAAACGCCTCGACCAATTTGTATAAAATTGCCTGGACAGTTTGAAAATTTCCGGGCAGGACGACATCTGTCGGGTCTGCTAGTTAGTTATATTTTTCTCCGTGTATTTATGTCTGTAATAATACCTTCAAGTTGGCACACCAAGCGAGCGTCAGCCCAAGTCGCTGGTATCACATGGTACTTGAACCATCCTTGTTCAGTAAAGCCGTAATCACATCTGAATTTCACACCATCTGCATCTGTCAACCAATCAACTCCTTATTTTACTACAGTGAAAATAGACACCTCAAGGTATTGAACCAGGCTACTAATGATGGTTTCGTAGGAGGAAGTACGAGGTCGTACCAAGATGATCAAGGCCCAAGCCACCCTCACTGCCCGTCGGTATATCTGCCGAACAACGGAGGAGACTCTGGCGCAGGATTTAATTTCGTGATTAGATTAACTAAGAGTAAAAAAACGGACGCAGGGCCCCAAAGTAGAAGCTTTAGAAGCTATTGGTATAGAAAAGAAGAAGCAGCAACAGTAAACTATGAAGTATCGTTGCGGTACAGCTTCTATGAAGCCTACCCTGAGGGTTCGTTTCTATTGATGAGGAGCTGGCTGGAGTGGAGCAGAGAAAATCAGTGAAAAGCGGCAAGTGTTTTCATTGAAGCGGAGTAGGGTGACACGGAGTGGAGCTGAGTTGAGCATATCAAGCGAATCTGCTCTACCCGCCTCACCCAACCTTGCCCTTAGCTCGGCACCACAGTCTGCTCGACTCCGTTCTGTCCAGCTCAGGGCTGTTTGTTCAGTATATCTTATTTGAAATTCCTCTCAGCTCCATTTCGCTCCACTGCGATTAGCCTAGACTTAAATATAGTAGCTGTTATCATATCGAGTTTACACTACAATCGTATAACCATATGGTCGGACCAATACTAGGAGGACCAATATTAGAATGTCCTAGAATATCGTAGAATACATATCATACAACACTATAGCACTAACAAGTACAACTCTCATGACCTGGTCTCAGTCACTATCTATAGTGCTTGTACCAGCACAGAGCTAGTAGCCGTGGACAGCATTGTACGTACTTTTCGTTAATAAGTCCATATTTTCCCACCTCCAGCATTATACCGCATATAAACTCTGCAATTCCATCCCAAACAGCACTCTTCGTTGTACGTTATACTCTCCTAACATTACCACAGATTGTACATTATTTCTGTATATTAAGACGGTTCGTAAATTCTGCTAAGTTATTATTCGAGACCGAAGGCTTACAGTGCAATACCAAGTCGGTTGAGAGTAGACCTCTAAAAAAGGCACTGACAATATCGATGATGTTTTGAAAAAGGCTAAGTCAAATGCATCTGAAACTGACAGGCCTCTATGAAGGGATCAATGACAGTAAAGCGAAGTGTGATATGTAAAAACAGAAAGCTGTCATGCCTGCCTACCCAGGAGAGAGCAAATCGTGCAAATAAGAAAATTATGTCAGAATAAGAAACTTTTATCTTACCTAGAAATAATACACAGTATATTACCACTAGATATTTCAAAAATGATATCATTGTGCAAAATCAAGCAAACGCGTCTATCTTACAGACAGATGTTAAACATTATGCTCAATAATTTATAAGAAATAACTACAAAATGTGAACACAAGAGGTGGTTGTACTTAGATTATAGTAAGGTTATCATAATTATAAAAAAGCGGCGAGTCGGACTCGCCCATGAAGGGTTCCGTAGCAACAAGTAACATAATAATGTTTTTTTTTTTAATTTTTAGGGTTCTGTACCTCAAAAGGATAAAACGGAACCCTTATAGGATCACTTCGTTGTCCGTCCGTCCGTCCGTCTGTCAAGACCGTTTTTCTCAGGAACGCGTAGAGGTATCAAACTGAAATTTATATCTAATACTCGAGTCTACTGTCCCTTGGAGCTGTGAAAAAATCAAACTTCTAAGCCCAAGCAATCAAAAGATACAGCCGTTTAAGTCGAAAATTTCCGCAAAACTCGCACGGGAATCAAAACCCCCGTGAACTTAGAATCTTGAAATTTGGTACGAAGTAACTTCTTATAGTACAGATAAAGGAATTTTTTTATTTTTATTTTTATATTAAAAACCGTAAATTTTTAGTTAGATCATATAAAAAATATTTTTGAAAATTTTAAAGTACTACTTCTTTTCTCATGAACGCTTAGAGGTATTAAATTGAAATTCATATCAAATACTCAGGTCTATAATAATGTTTAGGTGAACTTTTACTTATATACCTACAGGTTTGTACGAAACCCTCGGTGTGCGAGTCCGACTCGTACTTGGCCGGTTTTTATATTTGAGTTGATTGAATGAAAGGTAAATTGCGGTTTACGATTTATGTCGTATTAAAAAAAAAACTACTTACTGGATCTCGTTCAAACCAATTTTCGGTGGAAGTTTACATGGTAATGTACATCATATAATTTTTTTTTAGTTTTATCATTCTCTTATTTTAGAAGTTACAGGGTAGGGGGACATCACATTTCACCACTTTGGAAGTGTCTCTCTTGCAAACTATTCAGTTTAGAAAAAATTATATTAGAAACCTCAATATCATTTTTGAAGACCTATCCATAGATACCACACACGTATAGGTTTGATGAAAAAAAAAGTTTTGAGTTTCAGTTCTAAGTATGGGGTAACCCCCAAAATTTAATGTTTTTTTTCTATTTTTGTGTAACAATCTTAATGCGGTTCACAGAATACATCTATTTACCAAGTTTCAACAGCATAATTCTTATAGTTTCGGAGAAAAGTGGCTGTGACATACGGACGGACAGACAGACAGACATGACGAATCGACGACAAACGAAATAAAGAAGACAGTAGCACTCCAGGAGTGCCGACTGAAGTGAAAACTTGGACAATTACGTGTGTATTTCTTTATCGTTTTCATTCATCCCTGCCTCCCTCCCTCCGTCCCTCCCGCCTAAGTACCTCCCTCTCCCTTCTGCCAGTCTCCCTCCGTCCCTTCTTCTTATCCTCTCTACGTCAATTCCCCCCCCCCCCCTTCGTCTCTCCCTCCCCGCCCCCATCCTTCCATCCATCTATCTATTAATCCACACAGCTACAACAAAAATGACGTTGTAAAACTAAAAACTAGGAAAAAAAAAAACTAGGAAGCGTCCCAGTGACGTAGGCGTCTCGGCGAAACAAAACGTGGGTTTCATGATTTTTCTTCACCTAAAAAGGGCTTATATGGAAAGTGCTCATAGCGCCTAAAGAAGTTTTCACTTCAAAAATCGCAGTGCTTTTATGTAAGGTCAATCCCAAGGACACATGAATTCATCCAACATACATAAATTCACGCCTCTTTCCCGATGAGGTAGGTAGACATGTTTTCACCTTCTACAATACTGGCTTATACCTTTTGCTTCTTCTATTTTCAAAATTGTTTTTATACATACTTGCTGGTTGTACGTATTCTTAACCTGGCTTTACTTTAGAATGTCTTCGATCTAATGGACATACGTGTGCCTAAGTCAACTCCTGCCAGGTTGAATTTACACTCGCTTCATAAATCTATTTCGTCAATCTTCTTACATACATTTTATCCAAATAAGAGAGACTAAATCTTGTATAACTCACTCAAAATCGCTTACACTGAATTTTGGCCTCGAATTGCGATTACAGTAGTTTATAAACATTTGCAACACGAGGCATGACCTCGGTTAGGTCAATCGTCGAGTATCTTGAGATGAGACTTTATTAGGATATTATCGGAAGTTTACGCGAATATCGGAAGACTATTTTTTTTTTTTTTAATGGATTCTATCGCGATTTATTTGATGTTATTTTATAATTTACATTGCACCCGACGTTTCGGTAGCTTTTCAGCAGCCATGGTCATGGTGAGACTATAAAGTATAAAATCGGGGGGATTATAAAATAACATCAAATAAATCGCGATAGAATCAGTTAAAAAATAGTTTTATTTCAATGAGACTTCATTATTTCGAGTTCTTGTTTTTCTGTGTACTCTGGAATTGGAATCGGCAACTTGAGTGATCTGGATTCTATCATAAAAGGTATACGTATTGCCTTCGAGACCTTAAACATCTATATACTTATAATATTAACTAACTCAAAATGAATCGCCAAAATGTGCCAAAATATATGCGCACAATTTCTGTACGACTGCACCAAATTGTATAAGTAATTCTTTTTTTTATTGTATTCATAACACAACATAACATAACATAACATAGCATAACATAACATAGCAAAGCATAGCATAGCATAGCATAGCATAGCATAGCATAGCCTAGCCTAGCCCAGCATAGCCTAGCATAGCATAGCATAGCATAGCATAGCATAGCATAGCATAGCATAGCATAGCATAGCATAGCATAGCATAGCATAGCATAGCATAGCATAGCATAGCATAGCATAGCATAGCATAGCATAGCATAGCATAGCATAGCATAGCATAGCATAGCATAGCATAGCATAGCATAGCATAGCATAGCATAGCATAGCATAGCATAGCATAGCATAGCATAGCATAGCATAGCATAGCATAGCATAGCATAGCATAGCATAGCATAGCATAGCATAGCATAGCATAGCATAGCATAGCATAGCATAGCATAGCATAGCATAGCATAGCATAGCATAGCATAGCATAGCATAGCATAGCATAGCATAACATAACATAACATAACATAACATAACATAACATAACATAACATAACATAACATAACATAACATAACATAACATAACATAACATAACATAACATAACATAACATAACATAACATAACATAACATAACATAACATAACATAACATAACATAACATAACATAACATAACATAACATAACATAACATAACATAACATAACATAACATAACATAACATAACATAACATAACATAACATAACATAACATAACATAACATAACATAACATAACATAACATAACATAACATAACATAACATAACATAACATAACATAACATAACATAACATAACATAACATAACATAACATAACATAACATAACATAACATAACATAACATAACATAACATAACATAACATAACATAACATAACATAACATAACATAACATAACATAACATAACATAACATAACATAACATAACATAACATAACATAACATAACATAACATAACATAACATAACATAACATAACATAACATAACATAACATAACATAACATAACATAACATAACATAACATAACATAACATAACATAACATAACATAACATAACATAACATAACATAACATAACATAACATAACATAACATAACATAACATAACATAACATAACATAACATAACATAACATAACATAACATAACATAACATAACATAACATAACATAACATAACATAACATAACATAACATAACATAACATAACATAACATCCTGGGCTCTTTAAGCGGGGCGTGAAAAAACATCTGTAGAGGCCGTCTAGGTAGGGGCCACCATTCTAAGGGCAATCTCTAGTGGTGGCCACTACTTTTTGGACTTTACCTCAGCTTACCATCAGGCGGGGTACAGTCAATTGGACGGACTGAATATAAAAAAAAAAAAAAAAAAAAAAAAAAACATAACATAACATAACATGTATTACACACCCACGATTCGCCAGTTATGTTAAGGTCCCAATTCCCAATGTAATAGGGGGCGAGCCTATTACCATCTGCCGGGCACATTATTAAGCGAACGATAATAATTAACATTTATCATCATTACAAAGATAAAAGACATTTATCGTATTTAAAGGTTAAAAAAGGTTACCTACATGAGAGGAGGAGGAGAATGTGGGAATCCCGTAGTATATCAGTACTTATTTCCCGTGACCTCTATTATCAGATGAATGAAATGCATTGTCGTAAGTATTGCTTGTAACAAATAATATTATCATTTATACAATCACTTTAGAGTGCATTTTCGTATGAGGTTTTAAAAGTATTATGTTGGACTCATATTATCAGACGTTAAAGAGGGATTCCCGATGGTCATAATTCGGTGACAATATGACATGATGATGATGAAGAAGTCAAAGATGTATGAACAAGGTTGAGAATAAAAGTGGGATATATCAGGTACTGTAACGGGAAATGGCCCTTAAGGCTATCTTCGTCACTAGCTTGGCTGTAATCGTCTAAACCTAACTAAACGTAAAACTAAACTGTGAAATAAAATTCCTAACCGATTTATTTTAACAAATGTACGCCGTGATTATTCGTGATAATTTAACCTACGATTTATATTATATATTATCTAATGCTCTAATCTTTTGAGTTTTGTTGAAATAAAATGGACTCTATCTGCATAAAATCTAGTTTCTATATACGATATTGATTTAAATGTCAAGTTATCATTTACGGTCGTAGATTGTATCTACCAGGAGGTTTTCTGGATCCAGATTATCTGATAATGGCCTGTATTTTTTTATATTTCATATGTTTTGTCGTGAGCTCATATATTTTTTGGTTGATATTAAATCAACATATTTTCTCCTCCTCTCTCTCAAGAGTAATTTAATTCTGTTATCAGTACCTCCACTAACGCTAAACGTATAATAGTATTCTTCTCTTTTTTATATTAGTATTCGCTAATTAATACCATTACAAGTTTAACCGACCCGTCGTAAATCGCCTCACATATCTAGGTTTGCCTGTATTCCAATGTAGGTTTCGTTCGAGACTGGTATAAATACTGATTTGACATGAGTTCATCTGTTTTAGCTTGTAAATATAATTTATGGATTTCAGGCAGACCCCAGAAATGCTACACACTGATAACTTGCTCAAACTGAAAACCCAAATGGTTCCAGGAGCTAAAATTGTATTTAAATTATCTATTAAGTGAGCTGATTGTAACACATATATTTATTTATTGCTGTATTCGACTAAAATACTCCCTCTCGTTAGAAAACTGTGTGCAAAAAATGATATTTCAGATGTCTCTGAATGAACCTACTAAAACCACACGCCGTCTCTTATGTGTTCTTTGCACTTTACAAGTCGAATATTAATTGAGTTCACCAACGACCATCTCTTTGTATTACTGATACTATTTCCATGTGTTACTCGATATATTGCAAATGTTAGATGAATTATCAGCCACTTAGATAATTAACTCTAATATATTACTCGTCAACTTCTGCCCACTCAAATCAATGTTCTATAACTGATAACGGAATAATTATTTATACTTGCTCTAATTCTCGAATGATGTATTCAGCCGTGTTATAATGCACTTAATTATTTGATTACAGTGCCTAGATAAAATGTTATAATGATAATGATATTTCACGTAATCATTTAAATCACTTCCAAACGTAATTTTATATAAATTCAGACCACAGTTCTTTATCTTGCTATTCAAACCAATATACTATAAAATAGTAGAAATTTACCAGAAACCTTCAATTATATTATTTAGTAATATATTTAAAGTTATATAACAAACTATCACGATTTATTCAGACAATGTTCTGGAACTATTTTCGATATATCTATTTTTAATTATTGAATAACGTATTTATCCACAACTTTACTATAAAACTCACGGTTACTTTAATTAAAATACAATGGATTTGCCGTTGGATTGATTAAGTTATTTATGATAATTATCTTGTAAACAAAGACTTAACGCGATATAATTTACGTAACACTTCACTTCGGTTAGTTATCACTTCAATAAACGTACTTAGTATGATGTTACCTACGAGTCCTATTAATCCGCCTCGACAGATTAACCTAAATAATTCTAGACTCAAATGGCCTTAGTGATTACGTCGGTCTACTGTCCCGTACCAAAGACAATAGGTGTGTTTGATTTGACATGTGTGAATTTATGCGAATTGTGTGAAAGGGAATAACAATGCGAACTAAACTAAGGATAAGGAATGGAATATCTTGCGAAAACCCCTAAAACTATTCCACGGATCCTAGATTATAGGAAATAGGTGTTTGAAACGCTTCCGAAATCAGACTCAATTCCAGAATTTAAGGCTATGTTACCTACCAGTTCTTTTTTGCCACGTTTCAGGAATTTGGGTTTTATTGAGAAAGGTATTTATAAAATATAGGAATCTTTAGATATTCAATCCAAAGAGCGTTATCATTTGTCACTGTCTAGTATGCACAACTCGTCAAAAGAATCACCAATTATATTAGCATAACACAGCCAACAAAATTACCAACAATTTTAACAGAGCTTGTGCACTTCAAACAGCTACAACGAAAACTATCCCATGTCCCCGTTCGAAATCAGTTTTTATATTCCACTGACTCCCCGCTTGGTGCTTCCTAGTGACGTCACACGCCTCCTCGTCGCTTGGGTATCAGGTAGTATTTTTTTTGAGAAATGACCTACGCATTAGACCTTTCTTGTACTTAAAATAGCATGCCAATATTATTTTAAACCAAACATCTTAACTAGTTCAAATTAAGCATATTTTAATTATATACACACCATTAACCTTAAATTACTAGCATTCCATGCAACATGCTACGTTTAATATTTAACTCCCAATCTACGTAATATACACATTGTCATCCAAAGCATAGCGACATTCAATCGAGCAAAATTTGGTAAACGCGTCCGTTTACTAACCAACAGTCTCGTATCAAAGCTTGACAAAGAAATCAAATTTCATCTTATTTGGTTCTTAAAACCCTTTATAAATTATTTTAATACGCATTAACCAATGAGATAATTTAGACGTCCATAGAGTTCATTTTGCAATAATTAACACGTGTCAATATTTATTTATTTCAAATACGCCGTGAAGACGAATATTTTTTTATGTTGTAAGAATGGTATTTGTATTGTTAACAGATGTGAGGTAAAAAATTCTCAGCGTTGTTTCGCCATCGTGGCGATATAAATAATACCATTTCAGTACCTGTGGGGATTTCCGTAAAAAAAAGGTCATGCTATTGCTATATATATAAATATGCTATATAACCTATTGCTATCAAAATAATTATGGCATTTTAATTAAATATGTAGGTACTAGATGTTTATGGGGTGTGTGTTGGGTAACCTCCTCGAGTGTCGCTCCGATTCCGATCCCGCTGCAGTCCGGGGGGAACGGAATCGGAGCGGCCGGTACACCCTGGGCGGCGGTCAATGGCTTCCCCTTCATAGGGTTGGCATTGATCGTCGGCCAATACCCAACGTGGCGGGAACACATCGCTCTCCGTACTCCTCTGCTTTCAGAGGAGACAGGATGAGCGATGCTGTTAGTGGTGTGATGGCCCAGGGTCAGTCGGGGTGCGAGGGATATGCTCTATGGATAACCTTACACCCCGGCGTCTGAAGACCCGAGACGGCGTGCGGTTTGAGTCGGTGCAAGCCCGACATAACCGCCCCCGCTGGCCGGCGGGGGGGTATCCGAAGGGATTTCCGCACGAAAAAAAAAATAAAAAAAAAAGGTACTAGATGTTGTTCCCAACCTCGTTTGCATGCATGGACTTCACGTTTAAACTTCAATGTTTTTTTATCGGAATCTATTACTGAAATATTTAAAAATCTAAAAAAACACGCTTCAAAAGAAGATCATATTAAGAACCGGCCAAGAGCGAGCCGGACTCGCGCACGAAATGGTCCACACAATGGGAGCCCCCTGAATTTATTTTATTTTAAATTAATTATTTATTTTTGGAGTGAATATACAATTAAATATTCTGTTTATTTTAACCGTGAACATGTTGCCGTTATTAATATGGAGTAAAAACGGCAAAAAGTCACGTTTCTTGTATGGGAGCCCCCCGTTCAATATTTATTTTATTCAGTTTTTTGTATTTGTTGTTATAGCGGCCACAGAAATAGATCATCTGTGAAAATGTTAACTGTCTGGCTATCACGGTTCATGAGATACAGCCTGGTGACAGACGGACGGACGGACAGCGGAGCCTTGGTAATAGGGTACCCTTTGGGTACGGAACCCTAAAAAGCAAAAAATAATTACTAATGAGTTTGAGATTTTTCAAATTTATTTTGTAGCGCCTGACAGATTCCATAGAGCGATTCATCAATGAGATATAAAACATTAGCAATATACATACATACATACATACATAAACTCACGCCTATATCCACGAAGTGGTCGGCAGAGATGCTAGCAACCACATTTCGCCAGTTTATGTTTAGGTCCCAATGTAATAGGTGGCGAGCCTATTGCCATTAACCGGGCACTTATTAAACCTGCGATAAATACACACATAACTTCGAAAAGCATCGAAAAGTCATTGGTGTGTGCCATGGTAAAACCTGGGATCGAACCCGAGACCTTGTCTCAGCAGTCCATTACCCATACCACTAGGCTACCGCAGTTCTTATTATTTTTTTAGAGCGGTTAGCCATATATAAGGCAATTATGTTAACGGGAATGACGCACATTAAAGGCTTACCCGAGGTGCCCAGCATTGGACACTTGGGGAGGACACTGTGTGGTTTTAGTCGGTTGGATTCCGACACGCCCATCCCATCGTTGGGGTGCAGCCCGTGGGAGCTTCCACACGTAAAAATCAGTTGTCTGTCTAGTCGGTTTACTGACGATAGTTTAACGTGACAACATCATATTAAATGGAACGCCTCAGAGCGAGGTAACGCCGCTACGAGGTAACGCCGCATACGAGGTAACGCCGCATACGTCAGGTAACGCCGCATACGTCATGTTTGTTCGTGCGTGCAGCCGGCTCCATCGAATTATAAGACGTTATCGCGTCAAAAAAAGACTTAAATTCGAATGATACATTATCATTTTTATTTAATTTAGAGTTTTTCCCGGCTGCGTAATAGGCTTTCACCTCGGAGCACGAGGTCCGCTTACTCTGATCAGTTTTTAACCCCCGACGCAAAAAGAGGGGTGTTATAACTTTGACGTCGATGTGGCATCGTAGCTAGCAAACGGATGGACTGATTTCAACGCGTTTTTTTTTTCATTTTTCTACTTAGCTATGTTTGGTTAATATCGGTACAGCAGTGTAAGAGTATCAGCTGTTTTACAAAATGATGTAAGGCATTTTTGGCGTACGACTACTCAATCAACAGTATAAACATTAAATGAGAACTATAAGTATTTTTTGGCTTAGGCCCGGCAACAGACACTTGGGGAGGACACCATGCGGTTTTAGTCGAAACACGACATAACCACCCCCGCTGGCCGAAGGGATTTTCGCACGTAAAAGGAAAAAAAATGGGTTTTTGATATTTTGTTACAAAGTAAATAAATTTAATTAACCGATAATTTTTTTTTTCAATGAACGCTTAATAACACTAGGCGATTATGTCGCCTTAATAAATAACACTAGATGTATGCTGATAAGGTGACCCTGACCCTCTCTGACCCTGGGGCGATGGATACAATTGTATGCAGTCAAATAGACATCGGCCTGGTTCGGAGTGGCCCACCAAATCTCGTAAATAATAATAATAATTGTTGACATCACCATCCTGCATGACGAAAACCTCGTGAAGGCTGAGAAGGACAAAATCAGCAAGTACCTTGACTTGGCTCACGAGGTTACCGCCATGTGGGATGTCGATTCAACGATCATTGTCCCGATAGTCATTTCGGCGAACGGGCTGATAGCGAAGAGCCTCGACCAACACCTCAAGAGACTCTCGCTAGATGGTTGGGTCAAGGGTCAGATGCAGAAGGCGTTCATCCTCGACACGGCACGCATTGTCCGGAGGTTTCTCTCTCTGTGACCCCAACCGCCGGTAGCTTGGGCCCTGCCACGCTGCCGGTGGAGCACTATTTTTTATATTTTTAAATAGATGTTTTCTTTTTTTTAATATGTATTTAAAAATGTAATTTATAAGTAATTTTAAAGTAAATAAAGAGATAATAATAATAATGTTTATTTATTTCTCTCACAAGGTACAACGGTTACAATTCAAACATTTGTGTGTTACGTTAAATGAATGTAGTGTGTAAATACCTACATAAGTTCCCGACCTGTACCACTGAAGATGTCGACCGCAGTGATCGACGAAACGTCTGGAATTCAAGTGGCCGGCCGTGAAAGCCTTATAGTTATTTATGCAACTGTGGTATAATGAGGGGTATTAAAACATGAATGTGGGTTTATCACACGAAGCGAAGCTGAGTGTGATAATAGTATCACATGAGTGTTTTAATACCTAATTATACAGTTGCATACAAGACTTTATCTACACCCATGATAAACTAATAATACATCTTCAGAGAATGATGTACTGCCCTTTGATATTTTCCAATTCATGAAATCTTGGTACGCCTTTTCATACTGTTTTCTAGATTTTTCCGGTACTAATTTGTTAGAAATTACCTTTGCTGCATTCGAAATGTCTGGAGGTGAGTTATCAAAACTTAAATCGCTCATTTTCGTATGTAAACAAAACAATTTGCAAAAATAATAGCGAAGAAAAATAGCGGGAATTCGAATTAATGCGCGCCGCCGCTGTGGTAGTGCAATGCAACGCGCGTGAATGACAGTTCTTTTTTTGAAACTCATATGCAGATTCCACGCATCGAGTGGTAAGAATTTGGCTGTCTGATGAGTAACCCTTTGCGCGGAAGACATTGAAAAAGCGAAAGGAGTGTTATTATGAAATTTCATACAACATTATAACACCCGTTCGGATGATATTATGGTTATTAGGACATTGGATGTATTAATGTTGGCAATAAGCTAACTGTTTCAGAATCTTTTATAGAGGATTTAAAGCATGGGCGTAGATAAAGATTTATATAAGTTTTATTATTTGAATATAACTAATACTAGACGTAACTTATTTTGATACTAACAAATTTATGGAAGTAATTCTGCAAATAAATGTTCAAACATAACATAACTTCACGCCTGTATCCCCGAAGGGGTAGGCAGAGGTGTATTGCACACCCACGATTCGCCAGTTATGTTTAGGTCCCAATGTTATAGGGGGCGAGCCTATTGCCATCTACCGGGCACATTACTAAGCGAGCGATAATCAACATTTTTAATACACACATAACTACGAAAAGTCAGAGGTGTGTGCCCGGGGCGACTGGGGATCGAACTCGAGACCTCGGCTCGGCAGTCCGTTACGTACACCACTGGGCTGTCGCCGCTTTTTTAATGTTCATTATTCATATATGCTATCCAATAAATTTGGTTTGGTTTTTACGAGAGTGACTGCCGTCTGAGCTCCGTACTTTTTTTTTTTTTTCGTGCGGAAATCCCTTCGTATACCCCCCCGCCAGCCAGCGGGGGCGGTTATGTCGGGCTTGAACCGACTAAAACCGTACGCCGTCTCGGGTCTACAGACGCCGGAGTGTAAGGTTTCCCATAGAGCATATCCCTCGCACCCCGACTGACCCTGGGCCATGTCCGGTTTCGAGATGGCCCCCTCGGGTTTGGGAACCACGGTGTCCCCGTCTTGCCCCGGTTTGGGGGAGGGGCGCTAGTCGCCCCACCGTCCCGGCCTGCTTCTGCTGGGGTGACAGGCGGCCTCACCTGACACCCCCAGGCCTGCGACGCGCGGCGAGCATGTTGCGGGCTCGGCAGGCCGGGAGAGTTCTGTGCCTCTCCCGGGCGCGCTCCGCCATCTTCTTCGCGAAAAGAAAGCCTGCGCCAGAGCCTGGTCTGCCAATCAACAGGTGTACCGCACTTGCAGGTGAGGTTGTATGTGGGCCCCAAAGCCAACCTCTCATGCTAATTAATGGACAAGGCTCTAGCGTATGCCAGGGGTTGTGGGGTAAGACGGCAGTCGTTCCCGCAAAAGCCAAATAAGTCAAATCAATAGAAAGAATAGGACAGCGTGCCCTCCCTCCAGGTTGTGGGGGCGGGGTAAGACGGCAGTCGTTCCCGCAAAAGTCAAATCAATAGAAAGAATAGGACAGCGTGCCCTCCCTACGGGTTGTGGGGGGGGGGGGGTAAGATGGCAGTCGTTCCCGCAAACGCCAAGAAAAGTCAAATCAATAGAAAGAATAGGACAGCGTGCCTTCTCCCCGGGTTGTGGGGGGGGGGGGGTGGTAAGACGGCAGTCGTTCCCGCAAAAGCCAAGAAAAGTCAAATCAATAGAAAGAATAGGACAGCGTGCCCTCACCCCGGGTTGTGGGGGGGGGGGTGGTAAGACGGCAGTCGTTCCCGATGCGAACGGGACTAAAGTTGTGATGATGATGATTACTCAGTAATTACCGCATACAATTATCATCTGAAGGCATAGACATAGATAACAATAATAATGATATTAAAGTGAAATTGAATTATCGTTAGAATACAGTTGACGTACGGTTGTTACTACTTTCCAAAACCTTAATGTAACTAATAATGTAATATCATACTAGTAATGTGACACAGTTATTCTTTATCGATAAGATAACATAACATATATAACATAACATCACGCCTGTATCCCCGAAGGGCAGAGGTGTATTGCACACACACGATTCGCCAGTTACGTTAAGGTCCCAATGTAATAGGCGGTGAGCCTATTGCCATCTACTGGGCACATTATTAAGCGAGCGATAATTAACATTTATTAATGCACACATAACTACGAAAAGTCAGTGGTGTGTGCCCGGGGCGACTGGGGATTGAACTCGAGACCTCGTCTCCGCAGTCCGTTACGTACGCCACTGGGCTAGCGCCGCTTAACATAAATCGATAAGATAATGATCACAGATATCTTTTCTGCCAGTTATAATTGTCATTCATGGGTGAAGTCGAATTAAAATCATATTGACCTGCAGTACATAAAAAAAAGTTTTAATGTAATTAATGCAGCAAAGTTAAATAACAGAGAAAACATACCTTTATTGTAGTTTAATATAATTATCGTTTCATCAATTTTTACTGCTACTGCACGTTTATCTGATTTTGTTGTTATTCATAGCTAGCGATGACTGACAGCTGTACGTAGTACGTACATCAGTCATTAGTATTTATTTTATATAGCACTAGCATCGCCACGCGGTTTCACCGGCATAAGTCTTGATCCCGTGGGAATATCGGGATAAAAAGTAGCCTATGTTACTCAGGGATAATGTAGCATTCTAATAGTGAAAGAATTTTTGAAATCGTTTCAGTACTTTTTGATCCAATTCGTTACAAACATACTTACATACAAATCTTTCCTCTTTATAATATCAGTATAGATATATATTAAAAATAAACAAAAGTTAAGATGGTATATTTTTGCTATTATAATCATTTCATGTAGTAAAGAAAAGAAAAGAAAAATGCGTTTATTTTGGCTTACTGCAGCACACAATACAGTTCAACTTATAATATAACTATTTAATGACAACATTTTAAATGATGTTAGTTATAATCAAAGATATACAGTGTTACATATATATTTTTGCATTTTAAGACCATCTTTATATTATATATTCATTCCGTTTTGTAATTGGCAACACTGACCATCATTCCCTCTGCAGCCATTACGTAATCTATGATATAGAATTATGACAATCGAAATACCTTTCTATCGATATTTCGACGATCACATCCTTATTATTATACATCATGTAACCAAGTATCCCTTGCAACATATAATTTAGACGACAAACAACCGAACCGTATCGACAAACAGACAGCTCTATTTCCAATACATCGTGCCCGTGAGTGTTTTGTGTAAAGGTTTACTTGACAATTTATTTTAGTGCGTTGTAATAGTATTCAAATTGGTAAGTACTCTTTTTTCTTTCCAAATTCCTTCTTGTCAGTTTACCTACATGGTTTTTAAATTATTCATTTTATGTTGTTTTTTTCATTTATTTTGCGTTAATCTCACGCCTGTATCCCCGAAGGGGTAGGCAGAGATGTATTACACACCCACTATTCACCAGTTATGTTTAGGTGCCAATGTAATAGGGGGCGAGCCTATTACCATCTACCAGGCAGATTACTAAGCGAGCGTAATTAACATTTTTAATACACACATAACTACGAAAACTCAGAGGTGTGTGCCCGGGGCGGCTGGGGATCGAACTCGAGACCTTGTCACGGCAGTCCGTTACGTACGCCATATGGGCTTCCTAGTTTCATTTATTTTGATTTGTATTCAATGTAATGGTTTGTTAAATATGTGCCTTCC
Source organism: Cybosia mesomella (assembly GCA_946251805.1). Classification (NCBI taxonomy): domain Eukaryota; kingdom Metazoa; phylum Arthropoda; class Insecta; order Lepidoptera; family Erebidae; genus Cybosia; species Cybosia mesomella. The sequence goes on from OX276413.1 coordinate 2,829,053, forward strand.
AGTCTAACGGTAAATCCTTCGGGATGACATGCCAAGACGAAAAAAAAACGTAAACCGAGAATCTTCTCGATTTCGTTCGGAATACTGAACATCCAGGACGGGACTTGAACCCGCGACCAGACCCTCACAGGGAGAATACTCTGACCAACTGAGCTACCTGGACGCATAACTAATTTCTAGCACGTGTCCAAGTAGCTTAGTTGGTCAGAGTATTCCCCCTGTAAGCAACTGGTCGCGGGTTCACACCAAGTGAACATCCTGGACGGGATCCAGGATGTTCACTTCTTTTGAACTAAATCTATTGGAAAAATTTGAATACGAGTACTAATTGCTTCAGAATTTCATTGTTTTCTTTTTAATAGTTCTAGTAACCGTTATTACTAGTAACCCCACCAGTTAAGCTAAATTGTTTGATTCACGTCGGTAGTGTAATGGCCAGGAATCGAACCCGGGTCATCTCCCGGGAAACTGAATGAAAGTTATTTATTTATCAATATAAACGTCTTCAATCACAGAATCTAAAATAATAATAATTTAAAGCGTCGGTTACTTATTGGTTAAAACGTTGATCTTACGATCGAGAATTAGTGGGTTCGAATCCTGGCCATTATACTACCGGGCTGAATCCACTTCTAACAATTTAACTTTGCTGGAGAGGTTAACAGAAATACTACTAATTACGGGTACGAGAACTCCTTGAAAAAAAATATTGACTGCTGTTCTTATTGGCTTCTTGCTTCTGCTTCTGCGTTAAATTAATACAAACTTGTTTAAACAGGGAAACCAATTGATATCCAACAACTTCAAGGCAGTCTTCTCATGTTAAAATATAATACATACATCCATGAACAAGGTAACTGTGGGAAATGAATAACGCCCGCATACTCGCAATAAACTTTATTAAATTTCTTAACAAAGTTATATTAGGAGAGAATAGAACGTCCGTCATGCGAAAACGTCCATCATGCGAATAATTAGATAATACTCTGTTAGAAGACGAGTCAAAAATAAAAATCTGGTAGAAATCTTAGTGGTACATTATAGTGCTAGTAACAAAAACAGTCTTAGCTTACTGTTAGTGAATATACATCAAAGAACAGAAAGGTTTTCAGAAATTTGTAGGTACTTTTATTATATTAATATATGAATTATCTAAATACTTAATTGTTTATATGAATAATTATAATGAATACAAACATTTTTGTATTGTTATTATTTATTAAAAATGTATATAAATAATTAAAAATAATTATAGTTAATTAATTATTTATATAAATAAATATTTAATTATTTATATAAATAAATATTTAATTATTTATATAATTAATTAATTAATTATATAAATACTTATTGTGGTAATAATATTATATAATTATGATGAATTAATGGACAAGTCGTTCAGTAGTTCTAAATCTTAAAACTTTTGTGACTACATAATTTAATTTTACACTTTTGGTACATTATATAACTAGACTACACATTGCTAAAAATATGATCACAAATACTGGAATTGCAGACATTGTATTTTAGACTAGCAATTCGCCCTCGTTTTGCTTCGTTTTATATACGACACGTGACGCTGGTCGAGATTTAGGTATTTCCCACACATCCGCTTGGAGAATACTCCGAGAAGGACTGCACGCTTACCACGTGCGTCACGGGCTCGTCGCGTCACGTGACGCTAGTCGCTGGTGGTGTTTTTTTATCATTTTTATATATATATTTTTTTTTAATTTTAACCGATATATTTTTTTGTTTCAAATACATATTTTGTCGATACCAAGTCATCTCACCAAATTCAGAGACCTAATTTTGTGACACCTTATATAATATATAATTATGTCCATTTCAAATAGTAAAAGATTTTTTTCAATAAGTGCAGTGATTACGAATATTACCCTGCGGTGAAGTGCCTAGTGACTCGGGGCTCAAAGCGTCAAAGTGAGTCCTCGGTGAGGCCAGGCGATTCCTCAGTGTAATGAGGCAAGTCCTTGGCAGTGAGACGGGCCAAATCCTCTTGACTCGAGGTAAGTCCCACGTGTATGGGGCGAATACTGCGTAGACGGGAGAGATGTGCTCTTCTTACGTAGACCGTATGTGCAGTAGGCAATAATTGCTTTGTAGTGGTCGTTGCATGCTGTGATATCCCGGTTGAGGCGGATGCTGCTGGATGGCGAAGACCTATTTACCGTGCCATCATGCCAAAGAAGTGAATAGGATGGATGGTGGCGATAGGAAGTTGCTGATATGTTCAGAGAAGGTAACGTGATCAGATCACGTCGGGGTCACCAGTTCGAGTCCGGCCTGTTCATTTCATCATTAGTATCGAAGTAGTTCAACTTGTTGTCGCTAGATGGCGCTGGGTATATGTGGTATCGCCACAATATGAACAAACTCACAAAACTCGGCATCACTCTTTATATTATTAGTATAGATGCAAACGTCAATTGATGAAATATGTAATGTCTGTAGAATATACTGCTTCCGGGCTGTTTGGCCGTGGTCCATCGGAAACTTGTGTTCCAGAACCTTCCTCTCTCTCGTTCTCCTCTCGTTCTAGTTCTCCGCACTCGACGGCGTCCCGACGTGTACCACTGAAGATGTCGACCGCAGTGATCGACGAAACGTCTGGAACACAAGTTTCTGATAGACCACGGCCAAACAGACCGGAAGCAGTATATTCTACATGCAACGCCGGCCGTGAAAGCCTTAAGATTTATATGTAATGTCTATTTGATTGACGCGTAAATACCTACAAAATACTGCTACATAAGTAAACTGGTCGGTTGGAAAACACATAACTCCCGACGTACATACATACCTATGCAAACCTGATTATATTTAGTGAATATGACTAACGAAGGCTATAATTCTAAAGTAAAACATGCTCAATTGAAGACAGTATGTATTTTGACCTGTATTGTTTATTCGCAGTATTGGATATCCTCCAGTAGACCATGTAATGGTTCACGCACGCTCGTTCCGTAAGCGGCCGTGACGGAATTTCAATAATACTTATTTTTACAAGCCTTAGTATATATATTTTATTATACCTCCATATGTAACTCGGAGCTCGTGGCTAATTGGGAACCGAGTTAGCACATTAAAAAGTTAAGTAATTCTAGCCGGGTCAGTCTTAGGATGGGTCACCATCATCTCATCGGACCTTGGAGCCCGGAGTCCGCTTTCCTACTTTTCCTTCTCCACTTCGCACGATAATGGGCATCCATTTTAGCAAGACATTGCCCAACACAATTGGGTTCGGCTCTCAGTCTCTCTCTCTCGGCACAACGAAAACTTCGATATTCGATTGCCATTTGAATTCCACAACCCACTCGTGATATAATAGTTCTGCACTTTAACCTGATTTTCCCATAGATTTAGGTCGGACCACGTAGGACGGGACTTCAACCCGCGAAAAGCGACAAGTCCCTTACAGGGGGAATGTTATGACTAACTGAGCTACCTAGACACATCCCAGATATTCGAAATTCTCTATATTGTATACGTCTCGTGGCAACGCTGGCGCCATCTATCGTAATTCCTGCGAACTACGGAAACAATGTATGATGTTACAATCATTTATAAACGTTGTTTTTGATTACTCCGCCACATTAATTCAATGTTATTCTTTAAGCAATTAGTATGCTAACTTGCCCTACAGATTTAGATCAGAAACCCGTAATAAATACTACAGAAGTTCGTATGGCAACCGAGACCGCTTTACGGAAAGTAATTTCGTCGATTTCGTAGTTGGGCCAACTGAGTTGAGAATAGCCGAGCCCCTCCTCGGATTGTAAGCGACCATATAATGGTATCTATAGTATGGGTTTATGCTACAACTTTCGACCAGGTTCAACCTAGTCGAAACGTCACGATCACATTAATTCCCGTTAAATGATTGAACACGAAAGTTTAAAAAATAGTTTATGCTACATACCAGTACATTGCTGCTCAGCATACTTTTTTTTTTCGAACGGATATCCCTTTGGATACCCCCCGCCGGCCAGCGGGGGCGGTTATGTCGGGCTTGAACCGACACGCCGTCTCGGGTCTACAGACGCCGGGGTGTAAGGTTGCCCTCGCACCCCGACTTACTCAGCATACCTAGACTTTAAACTACATTTAAAAGAACATGATGCATTCAAACTTCAAAACGTGATAAATTAGGTCGAATTTCAACAATGCAATGGCCCTCTGGTACAAATAAGAGTGTAACATTAAACAAAGTTACTGAACGAGGAAACACATTGCTTCTTTTACCAACAGTATTTTAGTGGTCAGAGCTGGAAAGTTTCAGAATAGGAAGTTTTTTTTTCTTTTTTAGGGTTCCGTTGCCAAGTGGCAAAATACGGAAACCTTATAGATTCGTCATGTCGGTCTGTCTGTCCGTCCGTATGTCACAGCCACTTTTTTCCGAAACTATAAGAATTATACCGTTGAAACTTGGTAAGTAGATGATTTCTGTGAACCGCATTAGATTTTCACACAAAAATAGAAAAAAAAAACAATACATTTTAGGGGTCCACATATATAGAACTGAAACTCCAAAAATTTATTTTCATCAAACCCATACCACTGAGGTTGACCACCACTGAGGTTTCTAATATATTTTTTTCGAAATTGAATAGTTTGCTCGAGAGACACTTCCAAAGTGGTAAAATGTGTCCCCCCCCCCCTGTAACTTCTAAAATAAGAGAATGATAAAACTAAAAAAATATATGATATACATTACCATGTAAACTTCCAACGAAAATTGGTTTGAACAAGATCTAGTAAGTAGTTTTTTTTAAAACGTCATAAATCGTAAACCGCAATTTACCTTTCATTTCAACTCAAATATAAAAATTTAAAAAAGAACATTATTATGTTACTTGCTACTACGGAACCCGTTAATGGACGAGTCCGACTCGCACTTGGCCGCTTTTTTTTAACCTTCGTATAACCGCACATATGTCTATCAGACCGACAGTGTATTTTATAATGTTTGTTTTGTTCTTTTTTAATGAAAAATGCTGGCGAGTTCCTACGTAGCTCTATTGTTGCATTATTCAAAGAATACACTAATACTAGGTCTGCAAGGCGAATCGCTGCTTGCAATGTTGAGCTGAGTGGGACATCGTGAATCAGATTTTGAAAATTTTGAACAGTGATCATTCCTCCCTGGCAAGTCCGATTTTGAAAATTCTTTTTGAAAGTCACAACTCTGGACATGCTTTCTGAGCGTGTAAAGTTTGGTCACAGTGTCTCCAGCGGTTATTATGTAATTCCATCTGGAATTTTTTTAACGGTATTATTCCTCTGTGGTAGCATTAATTTTTTCAAAATATATCCATAAACCTTCCTCTGATTGACCTCTTTAATCATGCTAAATTTGGTTCTGATTGGATTAGTAGTTTAGGAGGAGACCTGTGACAAAGAAAATCCTGAAGTCTGGTATGAGGAGCTTTCGCTCGACTTCGTCTCACTCAGCTCAATTATTACAAGTATTCTTGTTTGACTTCTCCAGTTAAGCTATTTCTTTATGTTTGGAGTGAGATTATATCAAGTTACTTAGTTAGGGTTTGAAAAGATGGCAACCTCCATAATTGGCACTTACTAAATAGTACTTTCTGAATGCAAATGCTTGATTTGTTACTGAAAATACTAAAATCGATTTATGTATACATATAATATTAGAAGAGTTCCTTCAACTCCTCAAGCAATTTATCATCAAAATTGTATTTTGAAAAAAATGGAAACAATCTGGCAGTATCTCTTTCAAATAATAAAAACAATTTTCCAAATTGGTTCATACATGACAGAGTTCTGTGGTAACAAAGATAAAAAAGACAGCCGAATTGAGAACCTCCTCCTTTTTCTGAAGTCTTTTTTAAAACAGATTTGATTTATTTAGTTATTTGAAATTTATGTACACACAATAAAAATATTACAAAAATTGGATGGTGGAAAGAATAGTACAATGGTATGTACTGCTTATTTCTTAAAGAAATTTCTTCCAGCAGACTGGCGAGAGGAGATCGTGAAACAAAAAAAGATACACAAACATATAATATTAATATAATATAAACTAAACAACATAAACCTAAATATATTATTCACACAAATACAATAATTAAGCAAATATACATATTTATACTTATTTATAATTATTAATATTTACTTATTTAAATAAGAATATTGCAAGAATATTTTGATTTTAAATAAAAATATTGCAAGAATATGCTATCATTCATTCCTTTTATCCTTGTCCTAACATTGTTCTTAGTATGTACTGAAAAGATCACAATAGTATTCCCAACATAAAAATATTCATTTTTCTCCATGATTAAGCATCCTTACTCTTCCGTTCGTAGCTCTCCGCAATACAGATGCTCTTTCAACTCAAATAAAAGGGGTGGTTGTAAAAATAAGTCTTTGATTCACTATTACCATGTCACGATTAAAACGTTACGCTCGTATTCGTTTACGGACAGAAATATGTCAATTATATTGTAATAAAAACTTGCTGAATCTGCTTACATATTTCAATTGCATTATATAAGGATATGTCTCGTCAAAAATAAGATATGCACTCATAATATGGGGCAATTCAGTAGAGGCCAACAGAGCATTCATTGTTCAGAAAAAATGTATACGAGCAATATTTGGTTTACAGCAAACAGACAGTTGTAAGGAATATTTTAAAAAGTACAATATACTACCACTGCCTAGTCTGTATATTTTCGAGATTTGTGTCTTCGTACGCAGTCATTTGCATCTTTTTTATAAGCACAATGATGCCGTAGTTCGAGCGAGTAGACGCATTCATAAGCTTTTAATTCCTAAGTAAAGAGTGAATGTTTTTAGTAAAAATGTATATTGTATGGCAATACATATTTATAGTAAGTTACCAAATAGCCTCAAAGAAATTAATACGATCAATGCATTTAAAAGAAAACTGTTTACACTACTAATGGATAAATGTTCTTATACTATTGATGAATTTTTAAATACTTAATGGTAAATTGTGATAATTGTCTTTTTTTTGCATGATAATGTATATGATAATTTTAACTATCGAATAATTTAATTTAAATTGTAAGACATATTTTTGTACGCCACACAGTGGTAGAGTATGGCTTGCACCTAAAATGCGAACATCGAACATTTCTGTACCCACTCACCCATATTCTGACAAATAAACTTTCATTTCATTTCATTTAAATAAAGATTAGTTTAACCTTCGACAAATATAACAAATTGGTTGCTATGCTGATGAATTAGTCGTTAAAATCATTCAGCAGGTTTTGGTGAACATACATACATACATATAGCCACGCCTCTTTCCCATAGGGGTAGGCAGAGACAACATCTTTCCACTTGCTACGATCCTGGAATCCGCCTTTCGCTTCTCCCAATTTTTATAATTGTTTTCAACTTACACGCCAGTTGGGTACTTCTGACCTGCCCTTCTTCAAAACGTCCTCGATCTGATTAGATAAAAACAAACTTGACTGCTAAGATCGTAACCATTCATTTTTACTATACCGTAGATAATTATTGTAATAATAACAGCACCTATGCTTTTAAACCAGTATGGAAAATCTATTTTGAATCTATACTAAAGGAGCTACTTTTTCACCGTACGATCGCAAAAAACTTGTTTTTGAAGAAAAAAAATCTATCACAACATTAAGCGCTTGTTCTGCATAATTACAAATTTTGGAAGTGGTTCTGTTCTAAAAGGACATGGTCCTAGTGAATCAGAGTCGTTAAATGCTGAAGAGAAAATGTAGCAGAAAAATTGTACGTATTTTGTTTGATTTCATGCGGTTTCAAAAGCGCATTTATGAGGGGATTGTAAGGCTCTAATTATGTGGTGTTATGCTGGGATGGCGCTTTATTGTCTGTGGTACTTGTATAGCCCCGTTACACATAATAATGTGTGAAGGCCTGATAAACTTGGAAACGCAAATAAAAGTAACGCTGCCGAATAAATAAATAACTAAATAAATATTTAACGATATTCTACACAGCGCTTTCTAGACCCAAAGTAAGCACAGTTTAACTAACTTGTGTCATAGGTTCCAGAATGCGGATAAACATACTTATATACCTTTTTTTTGTATATACATACATATTATACATAGAAACACACAGACCAATGCAAACAGACATATTAATGCATACAAATATTTGCACTGAGCGGGATTTGAACCCGCGCCCCGTGTCGTCGAATGCATTACCGCTACGCCACAGAGGCCGTACGAATAATTTATATGAAATGGGTATACTTTAGTCAGTAGTGACGGATCCTTTAAACTAACGTGTTTACGAAACTGGTCAGGCAACGATATTTTGAAGGTGCAGGCCTTACTCTCAGGGTTGGCAGTTCACATAGTAGTCCTTTAGTGGAAGTGGAAAAGTGGATCCCGCGGATGAAACCGGAAGAAATGATGTTGATCATAATGATGTATTAGGTAAACCGACTTATGAGAGCAAGGACATTGAGAAAGACATCAATGCCAAAGAACTTCTAAAAGTAAAGGAAGTATTTTCACGTCACAACATAATTTGTCAAATACCCCAAAGTTAAATGTCAATTACCGACCGAAAGACCGAAGCAAACTAGAAACGTGATATTAATTAATAAAACGTATTTATCTTAGTTTCAGCCTACTAAACTTTACCAAATTATACTACATCAAAATTGAACACTAATCTAATTGCAATAAGATTGAATATACGAAAGCGTGGCAATTCGGTGAGGTAAAATCAACAGATTAATACTTCAATTTGGCTCTTTAACGTCCTTAATTAAGTTTCAGAATTGGAACTTGGTAGATTCGGTTGATCTTAATAAGAACGCGCGTATACCAGGACGTGAATATTTACACACAACTGTACTAAAAACCACATTTCGGCAATTCCAACAAATGTCGTTGATCGTAAACTTTTTCTAGCTCTCTGCGGTTCTATTTTAAGTTACACTTACGCTGTGCAGCAGTCCGCAATAGTATTTGCAAAAAAATATATTTAAAAAACATATTAAATTAGCTTAAATTTAAATAATTTTTATTTTCAATTTTACTAGGTGCCATTTAGAAAAACATTTTTTTTTATCCCCAATCAGTCACCTAGGACTATAATCGGATTTGTTGAGTGGGGATTTTACGTGAGGATGCTGACAGTAACCACTGACAGATCCATTAAAATATAGTTTTCCTCTTCAGTCTTGAGGTACTTTCCTTAAGAAGTTCTGGAACAAGAGGGTTTGGGTGAACTGAGAGCCTTAACGCATATTTAGCTTTAACCGTTGCGATTTCTTCGAAGATTGTTGGCATTGAGAGATGTTCGTAGATTTCCTCGTTTCTAGTAAACCACGGTGCATTGACAATGTCCCGAAAAATGCCGTTCTGGGCCCTTTGCATGCGCATGATACTGCTTTTGCTGGCTGTACTCACAAATTTGTAGCCCATAGGAGCAGATTGGCTTCAAGATGCTGCAGTATATGAGGAGCTTGTTGTCAACTGAGAGGACGAAGTTTCTTCCCATCAGCCAGGTTAACTTTCTATATTTCAGGATGAGGGCATTTCTTTTGTGTTTGATGTGTTCACCAGGTAAGTCTTCTGTCAATATGGAATCCCAAGTATTTAACACATTCAGAATGGGGGAGAGCACGGTCACCAAGTTTTACAGCAGGAGCCTTTCCTGAGCGTGAATGTAATATGATGAGATTTCTGGGCACTTGCTGTAATACGCCATCTGTTAAGCCATGTGTGTTCCATTCAGTGACCCTTGAAGTGCGCGGCTCGCCGATTCGGGCTTCACGTTGCTTGACAGGAAAGCTATATCATCGGCATAAGTAGCCACTGTGACATAAGAAGATGTAGGCATGTCAGATGTAAATATATTGTATAGAACTGGGCTCAACACAGAGCCTTGTGGAACACCTGCTTTAATGTAGTGAAATGAAGATCTGGCATTACCCTGTTTGACACGAAACATTCTGTTGGACCAATAGGACTCCAGAATCAAAAAGAGAGAAAACCACATTGGTGAGATGGGATGACAGATTGGTTGTCAATTGTGTCCCTGAGCCTAATGAGAAATAACCTTTCCCATAGCTTGGAGAGGATTGGGGTGAGGCTTATCGCAGGTGTTCTGGTTTTCCAGCCTTGTGGATCATTATAATTTCAGAAATCTTCCAGGAAGTGGGGAAGTGGGAGGTATTCAGTATCGCGTTAAATAGATTTTCCAGAAAAACAATGACCTTGTTTAGTAGTTCCTTTAGAATGAGTGGAGTGATTAGGTCGAAGTCAGGTGCCTTGTTTGAGTCTAGAGATTTAATTTCACGCGATATTTCTCTAGGTGAGGTTAATCTTAATGGAACGCACATTTGAAAATCACGATTCAGGACTTCGTCAATATCACTATCGTCCCTCACACCTTCGTTTGGCTTAAAGACAGAAGCAAGATGTTCCGCAAAAGCTTCTGCTTTTTCACGATCGGTGCGTAGCCAAGAATCTTTATTCTTCAATGGTAGAAATGATAGCTGAGGTCTGGTAAGATTTCTGGGTGCCTTCCAGAGAGAGTAGTCGTCGTTCCTTGAGGTGACATCAGTTCTAGGTTTTTTTTTTGTGGTTAGGTTAACTGAGTCATGAATTAGTTGCTTTAGTTCTTTGGTGGCGTAATTCAGATGTTTTTTGTCTACGGAACAATGAGTCATATGCCAGATTTATCTTAGACGGCGTTTCTCTTCGAGTTTTAGCTGAATCTCCATTGGAATTGTTGGGGCAAGTTCAGATGCCTTCAGTTCAGGTGTGTTGATCCAAGCAGCCACCTGGATAAGGTTGGTGATGTAAAGACAGGCCTATAATTTAGAAAAACATAAAATTAAAAATCTCGGACTATTTTGACGGATTTTTTTAGTGCATGCATCAAAAGTACTATTAACTGAGCCACCTGTGTCTAGGTGGCTCAGTTAATAGTAAGTTTCTGTAGTTCGCAAGAATGCTACGATCTTGGCATAGACCTTGCGTTTCTTCCACGCCGGTTACGAGTACTTCTGACCTGGCCTTTCTTCAAAATATCCTCGATCTGATTGACATACGTACGCCTAGGTCGACCTTTACCATGCTGCCCAGTAGCCCTTGCCTCATAAACCTGTTTCGTTAATCTCCTTTTATCCATCGTCTCTACATGACCGAACCATCTAAGCATCCCTTTATCTTGCTCCTTCTTTTATTGGTTTGGGAGCGACTACCATCTGACCTGAGTCGGAACGAAAACCTGCACCAGAGCTTCGTTTGTCAATCAGAAGGTATACCGGGTTGCAGGTGTGGTTGACGTGCGCCCCGAAGATCTTGGTAGGACCCTGTATACACCCTTTTTTTTTTTTTTTTTTTTTTTTTACGTGCGGAAATCCCTTCGGATACCCCCCCGCTGGCCAGCGGGGGTGGTTATGTCGTGTCTCGACTAAAACCGCACGGTGTCCTCCCCAAGTGTCCGTTGCCGGGCACCCCGGGTAAGCCCTCGAAAGGATAACCCCAGGGTTGCCGGCGGACTTTGGCCGCCTTCGCGGCCTCGCCTGGTGGGGTCGGGTTTTATCCCGCTTCGGTGAGTTGGCAGGCGTGTGTAGGGCACACTCGACACGCCTCCGCCACGGCCTGCTTCTGTAAGGACGGCGAGTCGGCCAACTGCCGTCCTCAGGCCCCGATCATGGAGGTCGGTAGTCCTGGGCGTAGATGAGTCTGCGGCGTCCTCGCCGCAGACTGCGAAACTCGGGGGGCAGGGTTCTTTCCCGCTCCCTCTCCGCCGTCTCTTTCGCGCGCATTACCTGCTCGCAGAAAGAGGCGGCGGCGTGCCACTTGCTCCCGTCGGAGACCACGGCCCTCACCATGGTCTCCAACGAGAGAACGTCCACGCCCAGGACCGCAGCGAGATCCCGGCGTTGACTCGCCCACGCAGGGCACTCCACCAACGTGTGGAGCGCCGTGTCTTCGCCAGGATCCTCGCAGTGCTGGCACTGCGGCGTTGTCTCCCGGTGGATGCGCCACAGATACTTACCGAAACACCCGTGTCCGGTAACCATCTGGCACATCCGGTAGGAGAGGTCCCCATGGTCCCTCTCCAACCACTCCTTCATGACCTGTATACACCCTAGTTTCGATAGATACTAACTAGACTTAAGAGCACTTTTTAATAGCATTTTTTTTTACCCACTTTGGCATCTATGGAGTTTGCAAGTCGTTTGCAATTTTTTTCAAAGGAATGAAAATCGAGGTCGTATCTACTCGATCGAGGGGGAGAGTTATTGAAAACAATAAATTCTAAAATCCAGGAGACCGTTCCATAAAATTCTGTACGTCTTCCAGCTAGCCGGGGCTGTGAATGATAAATATACAAATTACTTCTGGATAATAGACAGTAGGGACCATTTTTTCTCCATACGGAAATCCCCTCCCCGAAATGTATTTATAATGAGCAGGATTGTCTATCATTTTTATAAATCATTATTAATAAGTATATTACTTACATGTAGAAGTTTTAACAAGACGTAAAGACTGAGAGTTTATATGAGATTAGAGATATAATTTCAGAAAAAGAAAAAGTCATTATTTTTTTTATATCACTAAGGTGGCAGACAAGCACATGGCCCACCTGATGGGAAGCGGTTACCGCGGCCTATGGACGTGTGCAACACCAGTGGCATCACACTTGCGCTGCTGGCCTTTTAAGGGAAAGGGGATGGGAAAGGAGTTTGGGAGGGGATGGGAAAGGAGTTTGGGCTCCGGCATTGTCACTCACCAAACGGAACGCAACAGTTCAAATACTGTTACTTGGCGTCGATATTCTGTGAGAGGGTGGTGCTTCCCCGGTCGAGTCAGCCCATTCATGCAACGGCCAAAATGACTGTTGCTTGACTCTACCACCTTTTATGTCTTGTTATTTTTAAGTCTCCTTGGAACTGAATAATTTAAACAGTTATTAATTTAAGTCATTATTTTCTCTTTACTTCGTTTTCAATATAGATCATCATCATTTTAGCATTCTGTCCGTTTGTATCTAAGGGGGGGAGGGCTTACTCCTTCCCCTCCTTTTGGATTGGCTTATTTATACGCTTTTTCTGGGAGTTGCCATCTGTAGTCCTTCCATGAAATGTACATACGCAATTGCGGGCCTGCACGAAACACGAACACATGAGTAGATAAGCCGATTATCTACTCATGTGACACGAACGCAAGAAGTGTACCTATTATAAAAAATTTCATTCTTTCGGTCGGGACTATAAAGTATGTTCGGGACTGAATTAAACATATCGAGAAGGTTTTCGTTAACAATATATGTACACAACCCAATGCCTATACCAGCGATGAGACTTTATCTGCTCAGAAACACGATTTTCCGCAATGAGTGTGTACATAGGTCCAAGTGATCTGTAGACGATCTTCATGCGACGCTGATCTTCAGTGGAACACCTATTATGGGTAGCTACGAAGAATACTTGAGTTTTCCAAATAAAAGAAGATTTTTCCAGTTTCCAGTTCGTGCTCTCCCGCCACGAAGAAATAAATACAAGAATTTATTTCTTCGTGGCGGGAGAGCACTTCTTGCTCTGGGTTCTATTTGCCTACTGAGATATCGACTTTTTTTTTTTTGTGTGGGGTGTGGGTTGTTGGCCGACAGGCCTCTACAACCTTACGCGAACAGTGTGGCGAGCGCATAGGGCAATCAACCGAAAATATCGAATTAAAGTGATACCGGCTTTTATAGTCAATTTTTGCCGAATTTTTGATTGGATAATCGAGTTATCGCGATTCATTAGCGATACCGCGGCTTATTGATTTTTGCGGATATACCCTTATGGTCGATTGGTCAATTTACAATTATGTCCTTAATATCTATTTACAATGAGTATATTTACTTAATTATGTATAGAATAGGTTGTAGAAATAAGTTTATACAATGCTAATTGTTGCCTGCGACTTCGTCTGCGTTAAAGGTATGTTTACTTCCGCAATTTCGAACCCAACATGTATTACGTTACCTATTTCATCGTTATATTTTCAATCATTTATCATGAAGAAATAGATTTTCATGTTTCATGTAACATCAAAATTAATTCTACCCGGTTCCCTAATATAATAGCGTGATGATATTTATTATCATCGGTTGAGTTTCTAATTATCAACTACATTTTATAACTCTGTAGTTTCGAGATATCATATTTTACTGCTCATCACCTTTTAACTATAGCGTGATGATTTATAGTCATTAAAAAAATATAGGAATTATCAATAGGATTTGGTCGATTTTACCCTGCTGCTCCTATCACACTTATAATAGTGTGATGATATATAGTTCTGTTCAGCGGTTTTCAAGCGATGCCCGGACATCGAAAGTAAAAAGCAGACAAACAGACAAAAAATCTACAAATCACATTCTTGGCCTCGGTATCGGTCCTAGAACACATAACAATTATTTTTTTGAAAAAATATTCAGTGTGCAGTTTTCACCTCGTTATGATTATATTACATGTATAGATTACACACAATTTACACTTATAAATCAGGTATATAGTGAGGCGCTCAACGACCTCCGTCCTCCATGAGCGCAGGCCTGGGGGTGGCAGGTGAGGCCGCCTGTCACCCCAGCAGAAGCAGGCCGGGCCGGTGGGGCGACTAGCGCCCCTCCCCCAAACCGGGGCAAGACGGGGAAACCGTGGTTCAAAAACCCGAGGGGGCCATCTCGAAACCGGAGATGGCCCAGGGTCAGTCGGGATGCGAGGGATATGCTCTATGGGCAACCTTACACCCCGGCGTCTGTAGACCCGAGACTGCGTGCGGTTTTAGTCAGTTCAAGCCTGACATAACCGCCCCCGCTGGCCAGCGGGGGGGTATCCGAAGGGATTTCCGCACGAAAAAAAAAAAAAGTAAATAGTGAGGATTCCTTCGTTGCAAACTTATAACTATTGAAACACGCTTATTCGCTGTGAAAATGATGAATGGCCAATGGGGCGGTTATGTCGGTGAACCGACTAAAACCGCTCTCCGTCTCGGGTCTTCAGACACCGGGGTGTAAGGTCATCTGCATACAGCGCTCCCAAACAGACCCAATTTTTATTTCAAACCGCTGATCTTTTAACATTATAATGATAGTAATTGAATAAAGAAACATAACATTACATAACATAACTTCACGCCTGTAACCCCGAAGGGGTAGGCAGAGGTGTATTACACACCCACGATTCGTCAGTTATGTTGAGGTCCCAATGTAATAGGAGGCGAGCCTATTGCCATCTACTGGGCACATTATTAAGCGAGCGATAATTATGAATAAAGAAAGTTACACAAAAACGTGTATTTTTGTTATCACAATGTAAGAGAAATTGTTCATGTATTTGTAATCTATGATCGCGTGCGAAACTGCAGAAGTCACGCTGGATTTTTTTATCTAGACTGTCATTATTGTTTGAATACTGTCCTTCCTAATCTTAATGTATACAAACTACAATTTTAGCCTCCCGAAACTACCCAATCGATTTCAATCAAATTTTGTGAATATTTATAATGCAGTCACCCTCAAAAGTAGCTGAACACTAACAATGTTACAAACGAGCTTTACATTGACATAAATTGATATACACCTATTTTTCTAATCTTCAGAACACTTTTAATATTTATTTATTACCAGCTGGCCCTCCCCGGCTTCACCCGTGGCGTATTCAAACCGTTATTCCACTATGGTATGGTATTAAAGTTCAAATTCAGTTTTAAGTATGATTACGAATCTTTTGTATGGAAATATAAAAAAGTGTATTCTTTTTCGGGCAATTTTTAAAATTTTTCTTTCCGTTTGAAACATCCTCGTACTTCAAGGAATATTAAAAAAAAAAAATTAGCGAAATCGGTTCAGGGCCTGTAGACAAAGTGACATTCTACTAGTGGAATAGCTACGAAGCGAACCTTCAAAAGTCCGAAATGTATGGGGGTGACATTATTTGTAACATGTGACATGTCGACCAAAAATGTCACTCCCATACATTTCGAACTTTTGAAGGTTCGCTTTGAAGCGATTCCACTAGTAGAATGTCACTTTGTCTAGGCCCCCAGGTGCTCTCAAGATTTGCGCTTAGCAACACACTCAGCGATTCATTTTTATATTTTAGATTTTATGTCAAGTTTTAGAGCTACGGCGGTCGGTAACGTGAAATGTATTAAGCTAATACCGATGGTGACTATACAGGGTGCTACCAATAACCTTGAGGCCCAAGTCAATCTCATCTGCAAGTCTGTGCATCTGTTAAACAACGGACGAGGCTCTGGCGCAGGCCTTCCTCCCAGGGTCAGACAACAGTTGTTCCCAGAAAAGGCAATACACCTATCAAAAACCACAAGCGGACCTCGGTTTCCAAAGTGCAAAGTTGGGACGCAACGCAATGGTTCCAAAGATTAGATAGTTTTTTTTTTGCTTTATTAGGAAAACAAACAGCTTTTACAATTCTTATTGGTGCCTTAAATAATATCTGAAAACCATTTATTCGTTTTCGCATCTTATAACTAGGATAACAAACTATGCCTGTCCCGTTCGCTCAATTAATTACTTGATATAATGCAAAGGATAGTGGTTGCAATCATGCGTAAATGTACAAAATTATATAAGTACTTATGTAACAATGTATCGGAGGCAGGAAGGCAACTTTTTCATTTTCTATTTTTTTTAATTTACAAAGAAAAACAATAGTAAGCGAGTAAAACAATTAAGTTAAAATTAATTAATTAAGTTGAGCTCGATAGCTGAGACGTCACGCCGAACCAATCGTTTGATAGCGTATTTCTTATTTTGTATGGGGGAGTATTGAACATATCAAAATCGGGTAAAACAATGTTGTTTATATATTTTGAGGCTCTATTGAAGAAGGAGTTTTGCCTGTAGGTAGTACTGTAGTGTTAGGACTCCTTCGAACACTATAATTAATTCCCTGGCCATCATGCGTCAGCGGTATTAAAAATAAATTTGTTTAAATATTTAAAATAGATAGAATAGGAAAACAATTGGTTGGCGGACAGTTGGTGACAGCGGGTGACCGGGGGCTCCGGCCTCGACCCGTCGTACGAAGAGAGTATCAAACAAAGTGTTCTTAGGCTCAATCACTGAGCAGAATCCGCGTTCCTCTTCAGTTCGTATAGTAAAACTAAATAATCTCGCGTAAAATCCCCTAAAACTCGTTGATAGGAGTTTTGTGTGAAAAATAAATGTTATAAAATATATAATTACTTGTGTTATCATTTAAATAGCAAGAGAAGCTGTGAGGTCAGACCCCAGACGTCACAGTACCGCTGTGGGGAACGTGCAGGAGATTAATGTTTGGATTTCGGCGGCTTCTTGGTACCACAATACCTGCTCTCAGGAATAGTTCTGGGGAATCAATTTGGCCTTGTAATATTTTCAATAGGGTGACTATATCCGTGGTCTTGCGTCTTTCACCGAGGGGCAGTATATGATGTCTCCTTCACCTCGCTACGTAGTTGTTATCATTCGTTTTGCTCTTAAATTGTAGGTATCTCATGAATCTTTTCTGCGTGGACTCTAGCCTGTCTATATAGATACCATATTGCGGGTTCCAGATTTGTGAGCAGTACTCGAGGATACTACGCACGTAGGCACAATATAAGATCTTAGTGACCTTTATGCTACGGAACTGAGAGCTAGACCGAATGATGAAACCTAAGGCTTTATAAGCTTTCATGGTTATGCGGGCAATGTGTTTCTCATATGTCAGTTTAGAGTCATGAATTGAGTGTTTTGAGTTCTTGTTCTTTTAACCTTTATGTGTGGTTTGTAGGTACTAATTTCCCGACATTAATGTCTAGTTTGTTGATATTACAATCAATTTCAAAATTGAGCAAATCACGCTGCAGTAGAAAACAATCATTGATATCTTTAACTTGCTTAATAACTTTCATGTCGTCTGCATACAGGACGAATTTTGAATGAACAAAACAAGAAGGTACATCGTTGATAAAAATATTGAATAATAAGTGTACACAACCCAAAGCCAATTCCGTCGATGAGACTTTTTCTGCTCTTCAGCACGACTTCGCCGCAATGGGTGTGTAGTTTGGGGGGTGAGCTGGTATGTGGATGTCGGCACGGTGCTGTACTTAAGCAGAACACTTATTATGGGCAGCCTCGAAGAGTACGTGAATTTTCCAGAATTAAAGAGAGATTTTTTCATGTATCTTCATTTATTCCTTGTGAAGAGGAGAGAGCACTTCTCGCTTGACTTTCTACTTGCCGACTGAGGTGTCGAGTCAATTTACAGCGGTTTTTTATACTCTTAATCCAATTAATTCGAATTTTCTAACTGGCCGATCGAACTCTCGCGGCTCGTTAGTGACACCGCGGCTTAACGACTTTTCTCGGATATACCCTAATGGTCGATCGGTCAATCTTACAATTATGTGTTTATTTTCTATTTACAATGATTTATATACCGTATTATGTATTCTAATAGGTAGTAGAAATAAGGTGACACGAAATAAGATACAATTTACACTTATAGATCGGTAAACAATGACGATTCCTTCGTCGCAAACTTATAACTATTATACACGATTATTCCTACAGTTTTTTGTTAAATCAGTTTAATTATATACACTATTACTTATGTACTAACAAATTAAGCTTATATACTAGTTGTTCTGCACAATAAGGGAGCTAAAAGGGAACCTTGAGGAACTCCCGATGGCACAAAATTTCATGCAGATGAATAGCCATTGAGTACTACGGCCTGAGAGCTATTTGGACCACCTATATAGGTTTTCCATGGATCCCGGCATCAAGAATTTTTCGTAAAAGTATTGATTGGTCTATGCGATCAAAGCATTTGCTATAGTCAGTGAAAATAGCACCAACCTGACCTCATGAGTCCATATGCGAGGTGGTGAACTCTATAAAAGACAGCAAATTTGTTGCAGTCGACCGACTTCGGAGGAAACCATGTTGTTCGGGTATAAAGAAGGTTGAAAGGCTATTGTAGACCTGTGAGTATATAAGACGTTCGAATATTTTAGAGAAAATACATAGTTTCGAAATAGGGCTGTAGTTTTTCACTTCATTCTTTGAACCACCATGCAGATTTCCAGATTTCTGGCACAATACCTTCGTTCAAAGAACGTGTAAGGGTTTTGTTAGGGCGTCTGCACATTTAAATATGAAGAGAGGCGGTATATGGTCTGGTCCTGCTCCTTTTGTTAGGTCAACCGACCGAAGTAATTTGTTAACGGCATCGGGAGATTTGAACCCGATTGATACTTTTTTTTATAACGGTTTTGTAATGAAATTGGTATAATGGATTGTATAACGGTAACTAAAGGTCAAGTCTTAGGAATCGAGGTCACCATTACAGACAACGAAAATGCTACAATGGTGTCTCTCAGTTTGATGGCCTCATCAGATGGTTTTTCACGCCCTGCTCAAAGGACTCAGCAGTGCTCGACGAGCTCGCAAAATGCTGCTTTGGATTTATATTTTATTTTAATTTTGATTTTAATTTATGATTTAGATTTAGATTTAGTTTAGATTTAGATTTAGATTTGGATTTGGATTTGGATTTGGATTTGGATTTGGATTTGGATTTGGATTTGGATTTGGATTTGGATTTGGATTTGGATTTGGATTTGGATTTGGATTTGGATTTGGATTTGGATTTGGATTTGGATTTGGATTTGGATTTGGATTTGGATTTGGATTTGGATTTGGATTTGGATTTGGATTTGGATTTAGTTTAGATTTAATTTAGATTTGGATTTGGATTTGGATTTGGATTTGGATTTGGATTTGGATTTGGATTTGGATTTGGATTTGGATTTGGATTTGGATTTGGATTTGGATTTGGATTTGGATTTGGATTTGGATTTGGATTTGGATTTGGATTTGGATTTGGATTTGGATTTGGATTTGGATTTGGATTTGGACTAAATCTAAATCTTAATCATAAATTAAAGTCAAAATTAAAATAAAATAAAATATAAATCCAAAGCAGCATTTTGCGAGCTCGTCGACGAGCGCAGCGCTGCGCGCAAGGCTGTGGTCCTTAGAGAATAGCACTGCAGGACTATAGGTACTAAATTAGCTCCCAGGGTCAGTCGGGGTGCGAGGGATATGCTCTATGGGCAACCTTACACCCCGGCGTTTTAAGACCCGAGACAGCGTGCGGTTTTAGTCGGTTCAAGCCCGACATAACCGCCCCCGCTGGCCGGCGGGGGTTATCCGAAGGGATTTCCGCACAAAAAAAAAGGACTAAATTAGCTTGTACAAAAAAAGTAGAATAAAATATACACACACTGTACACATTAACACTGAATCTCGATTTTTTTAAATTCCATGGTGTTGGCTTTTTTTATAATGTATAGAAAATATAGTACAATGTGTAAATATTTTCATCCTCTTTCTAGAACCTATATTGTAATCTATGCTTTCGTTCGTAAATGTGTTTGAGCACCCAGCATAAAAAAAGCAAATACGAAATATCCATCTACATAATGTCCGGCGCGTTCCTCCTCAGAATGACTCATAAAATGGGATTTAGGTCTTAATCTTAATAAGAGATTACATTATATAGATACTCTATCTTAATGTGGATTAAACTGCCCTTGTTGAGAGCTTTTTATATGGAGATCGGAAATCGATATATTAAGATGGGCACTTACATAACATTCCCAGCGAGCATATCGTTACGCCGTATTCTAAATTAATAAGGGTAGGTATGTATATAAACGAAAATTTGCGAAAACCGTTTTTGAGGCTCTGTAATTAATATGAAATCTTTATAACTTACGTTCGATTTTTACGGTTCCGCGCCTCAATAGGAAAAAAACAGAACGCTTATAGGATCACTTCGTCGTCCGTTTGTCATTGACCTTTTTCTCAGGAACGCATAGAGCTTTGCAACGACTTGAAGTTGCGAAAAAATCTAACTTGTAATAAAACCATTTTTAACGGATTTTGTCGCGATTATATATGATATGATGTTATTAATTATTTGCACTAAACCCGACGTTTCGGTTGCTTTTCAGTAGTGGAGAGACCATGACCCCGTGACCATAGCTGCTGAAAAGCAACCGAAATGTCGGGTTGAGTGTAAATAATAAAATAACACATTGAACTTCTAAGACAATACAATCAAACGATACAGCCGTTTATGTAGCAAATTTAGATATTTGAAAAGGAATCAAAATTTATAGAGCATCCCTCAATCCAGTTTTGTACGGAACCCTCAGGGTGCGAGTCCGACTTGCACTTGACCGGTTCTTTTGTGTGGGTGACTAGTGTGGGTTGTCGTTGGTGTTGCGTTGATAGTTGTGGGTTTAAGAAAACAATTATTTGTGAAATATTAAGCTTATAAGTGCTAAACTTTTGTTACAGGCAAGTGTCCTGTCCCCGCCCCCGAGAGAAAATAAACACATATTAGTAGCTTTGTAGATTTTTTTCACAATACATAGCCGGAACATTTTTTTCAGTTAACCGCCTCAGTGTTATTAATTAAAGGAAAACAAACGATTTAAGAAAGTACTCGCTTTCTCTCAAATGAATGGCTTGAATTTCCCATTGTGTTTTATAACAATTATTTAAAATAAAATGTAAGTATAGGAATTTATTTGCCGCTCGCCATATTCAAGGATATAAAGATTATAAGGAATACTGCCCGCGGCAGCGCCAATATCGTTCTGGGTAAGAACCAAAGATATGACTTAAAAACGATAACCGATTACATTCAAGTATTCTTCTCTCTAATTTAAGTCCGACCTCTTGGTCTTCCTTTCTAACAAAAAAAAAAACATAAAAATCCGTTCAGTAGTTTTTGCATTCATCAATAACAAACAGACAAACAGCCAAGAATTCCAAAAAGAATATTTTTGTTTTCAGAATCGTTCATTTAACATAATCCAAGTTTTTTTTTAAATGTCTCTAATGTACAGACAATACTAATATACAATTTTATAATATTACTAGCTATCCCCCGCAGCTTCGTCCGTGACATACTTCTTCCGTAACACCTATTTAACCCATACATGCATTAGTTTTGCAATAATGTATAGAAATTGGCAGTAGCCTATAACCTTTGTGGGTAAATAGGCTATGCAACACATATAATCCACATATAATACAATGCACATACAAATACAATGCACATACAATACAATCCACATAGAATACAATCCACATACTATACAATCCACATATAATACTATCTACATACAATACAATCCACATACTATACAAACCACATTCAATACAATGCACATATAATACAATCCACATACAATACAATCCGCATACAATACAATCCGCATACAATACAATCCGCATACAATACAATCCGCATACAATACAATCCGCATACAATACAATTTAGCGTTCGAGGGTCAGATGACAAAAATCAAACCAGCACCCGCCTGTTTTTTATAATTTTTTCTTACACTGAATCGTCTTCGGACAGGTGTGGGTCGCTGCAGTTCGAACCTGGTCAAGTGGGGCTACTCCACGAGGTCGGAGTGTGACTGCGGTGCTTCAACACAGGACATGGCCCATCTATGGTCCTGTCCTCTGTGCCCCTCCAATTGTACTAGGGAAGTTCTAATGGAGGTCACAGATGCTGTCCTTTCATTAGTCGCATTTTGGACCGGTAAAATATAATAACACAAAATATGATATTTATCTATTACGTGTAAATTTGTATTTATGTAATCTATTGTATCTACTTAAAATCTCGTGGCCGTTGAAACGAAGAAGAAGAAGATTTAAAGATATTTTTGTAGAAAGAAATAAGCACGATATTAGAAAATCTTTTTCAAAAGATGTTTATAAAGAAAGTAGGTAACTAGAAAGCCATTAGCTGGACAATGCTATTCGTATGAATCGCTATGTATAATATAATTAACGAAGGACTTTGACTACAATGGATACAGGTCTAAAAATGCCGTAAATTTTGCGTGATTTCAATAACAAAAGATTATAGAAACGTACTAAGTAGATAAGTAATATCTGTACATATAATAAAATCGTAACGCGGTGAAAACTTTACATTGAACACTTTGCCAAAACAAAATAGATGTGTGTAGAATACACTGCTTCCGGGCTGTTTGGCCGTGGTCCATCGGAAACTTGTATTTCAGACGTTTCGTCGATCACTGCCGCCCGCCCGATGCACTGAGTTCGCCGCCGAGGAAGGTTCTCCGCACTCGACGGCGTCCCGACGTGTACCACTGAAGATGTCGACCGCAGTGATCGACGAAACGTCTGAAATACAAGTTTCCGATGGACCACGGCCAAACCGCCCGGAAGCAGTATATTCTACATGCAACGGCGGCCGTGAAAGCCTTAAGATTTATAAAATGGATGCGGTTCTAGAAGCGATACCGATGCCAAAAATTTGATTTTTACAACTATTTGCTAGTTTGCCTGTTTGTCTGCCTTAATTATCGATGTCCGCGCATCACTTGAAAAGCGCTGAACAGATTTGGCTGAAATTCTGCATGAACATTTCTTTAGGGCATGGTCATAAACTGCGCTATATATCATCACGTTATTATAGGTATGATAGGATCAGTAGAGCAAAATCGGTCTAAATTGTTATTGATGACAACTTTATTATTACAAGGCAGATCTGTACGAAATTTTGACAGAGGTCGCGGGTTCGACTCCCGCTCAGTGCAAATATGTATGCTTGCATTGGTCTGGGTGTTTCTAAGTATAATATGTATTTATTTACAAAAAAAAATTATTTAAGTATGTTTATCCGCATTCTAGAACCCATATGACAAGCTCTGCTTAGTTTGAATCTTGATGGCGTTGTGTACTTCGTCCCACAACATTTCATTTATTTTTATTTTATTCCGAACTTAACGCGTACGAAGTCGCAGGCAAGTTTATAATAAAAAAATAGTCTAGGACATAAAGACAGACATTAACGAACCCGGGTTCGAAGTGTAGACCTCGGGTGCCATTGGGACACAACCCTCAGATAGAAAAAAAGGATAAAATAACATAACATAACTTCACGCCTGTATCCCCGAAGGGGTAGGCAGAGGTGTATTACACACCCACGATTCACCAGTTATGTTAAGGTCCCAATGTAATAGGGGGCGAGCCTATTGCCATCTACCGGGTACATTATTAAGCGAGCGATAATTAACATTCATTAATGCACACATAACTACGAAAAGTCAGAGGTGTATGCCCGGGGCAACTGGGAATCGAACTCGAGACCTCGTCTCAGCAGTCCGTTACGTATGCTACTGGGCTATCGCCGCAGCTATAAATATTACAATAGCACAGATAAAATAGCACAGTCATCATTTCGCAGAATTGCGTCCTAAGTTTGCACTTTGGAGCCTGAAATCCGCTTTTTATATTTGATTTGTATGTCGGCTTTGCCGGGAGCGACTGCCATCTGACCTTCCAACCTTGGAAAGTAGGAAGGTAGGAAAGCCTACGCCAGAAACTTTTTTTTTTTCTCGTGCGGAAATCCTTTCGGATACCCCCCGCCGGACAGCGGGGGTGGTTATGTCGGGCTTGAACCGACTAAAACCGCACACCGTCTCGGGTCTTAATACGCCGGGGTGTCCAGAACCTCGTCCGTTGTTTGCAAGTGATGTTGGTTTCGGATCTATTACCTATATTACACATTATCACCAAGTAAAATAACACACACATAACATAACATAACTTCACGCCCGTATCCCCGAAGGGGTAGGCAGAGGTGTATTACAAACCCATGATTCGCCAGTTATGTTAAAGGTCCCAATGTAATAGGGGGCGAGCCTTTTGCCATCTACCGGGCACATTATTAAGCGTGCGATAATTAATATTTATTAATGCACACATAACTACGAAAAGTGAGAGGTGTGTGTCCAGGACGACTTGGAATCGAACTCGAGACCTCGTCTCAGCAGTCCGTTACGTATGCCACTGGACTATCGCCGCTATCCTAAGTATAATAAGGGTATAATAAATGAATATATATAATATAATATGTAATAAGTATAATAAAAGAAATAACCCCGATTTATTATACCCCCTAAGTATAATAAGTGTATAATAAATCGGGATGTTTTATTAAGCGTCGGTAGCTTAGTGGTAAAGGAGTCGACCCTACGATCGAGAGGTCCTGGGTTCGAATCATGGCCATTATACTACCGACGTGAACCCACTCCTAACACAAGTAATTAAGCTTAGCTGGAGGGGTTAGGGGGAATATTAGTAATTTATGGTTGCTAATATTCTTTTTAAAAAATAAAAATAAATCAGTAGCATGGAACGTACATCCGTAATTGCGTACTGAAATTTCGGGCAATTGGTACCATGAAACGTACTTATCCGAAAAACGGGACCAAAGACGGCACTGACAGTTCATTCGGCTTAAACCTTTCCATGAGAAGACCTGAAACCACAAACAGCCCGCCAAAAAAATTACGAATGGAAATGAAATTACGATACTATTCGACTTATTTCAAAAGGTGGAAAGGTTATCAGAATCCAATACAAAGGAATGTATTTTTTAATATGTTGTTATTTATTCGTTCATTTTTCAATAGAAATATATTGTGAACAAAAACCTCCTTTCAAATGACTTCCTTAAAAATGACACTTCTTTCGTTCGTTTTTCGTACGGGCTCGCTATTGCGGGTGTACATTTCATGCCTACAGAGTCGTATGATTGAGTACAGTCGCCGTCAGTATTAGCTTAACACATTCCGAGTTACCGACCAGTCCAGCTCTAAAACTTTATATTAAATAATAAACAAAATTTAAAAAAATAGTTTATTTTATCTTTTGAAGATTACAAAAATAATTATAGTTACCTCAAATTTTGAGGTAACTATAATCATTTTTGTAATCTTCAGAAGATTAATTTAACAATTATCAAGGTTATTATTTAATGTAAAGTTTTAGAGCTAAGTTGGTCGGTAACTTGGAATATGTTATTTAATATCTATGGCGACTGTACTTTCTATTTCAGTCATTGACACGATGAAGAAGACGAATTTGCTGTTGGTATAGAATGAACTACACATTCGGACGGCCTCTGTGGCGTAGCGGTAGTGCATTCGACTAATACGACAGGGGGCGGGGATTCGATTCCCGCTCAGTGCAAATATTTGTAGGCATGAATATGTCTATTTGCATTGATCTGGGTGTTTCTATGTATATCATAATATAACATAACATCACGCCTGTATCCCTGAAGGGGTAGGCAGAGGTGTAACACCCACGATTCGCCAGTTATGTTAAGGTCCCAATGTAATAGGGGGCGAGCCTATTGCCATCTACCGGGCACATTATTAAGCGAGCGATAATTAACTATTATTATTAATGCACACAAAAGTCAGAGGTGTGTGCCCGGGGCGACTGGGGATTGAACTCGAGACCTCGTCTCAGCAGTCCGTTACGTACGCCACTGGGCTATCGCCGCTATATTATTTCTATGTATAATATGTATCTAATTATAAAAAATAAAAATAAGTATCTGCATTCTGGAACCTATAACATAAGCTCGTTAAACTATGCTTACTTTGGGACTAGAAAGCGCTGTGCAGAATGTCATAGAATATTTATTTATTCATATTTATTTTAATAGCAAAATCAAATTAATTAACATACTCTTTTTTTTAACTAATTATTTTAATTTTAAACTAAGTATCATTTTAATTTTCTTTCACATACCCAGTTATAATAACGAAATTAGTAATTAATTTTAAAACTAGATACAATTTCACAGTTGCTAGGTTATATTCAGTCTGAACAGCCGAAGTTCTCACCCGATGAAATTAGTAAAAATATTGACTAAGTCTGAGTTGGACGCTCTCTCTCTCTAAGGGTTCCGTCCACAAATAGGTAATGTTATACCAAACCCAATTGATGGCGATTCCCACCATCAGGGATGCCGAGGATCGTGCGAAGTGGAGCAGAATAAGTAGGAAAGTAATGTCTAAGCTCCAAAGTATCAGGGCAGCCCGTGGTGTATAGGGCTCCTCGGTGGGGC
Organism: Cybosia mesomella; assembly: GCA_946251805.1. NCBI lineage: Eukaryota > Metazoa > Arthropoda > Insecta > Lepidoptera > Erebidae > Cybosia > Cybosia mesomella. Next base: position 2,856,087 of record OX276413.1, read on the forward strand.
CATAGACACTACGGGCTGCTGCATCTTAGTGGGCCCCACTAAGATCTACGGGGCCCAAGCAAATCTTACTTGCAAGCCGGTACACCTGCTCACTGACGGAGAATGCTCAGCTCTGGTGGAGACTTTTAACATAACATAACATAACTTCACGCCTGTATCCCCGAAGGGGTAGGCAGAGGTGTATTGCACACCCACGATTCGCTAGTTATGTTTAGGTCCCAATGTAATAGGGGGCGAGCCTATTGCCATCTACCGGGCACATTACTAAGCGAGCGATAATCAACATTTTTAATACACACATAACTACGAAAAGTCAGTGGCGTGTGCCTGGGGCGACTGGGGATCGAACTCGAGACCTCGGCTCGGCAGTACGTTACGTACACCACGGGGCTATCGCCGCTTTAGCTTTAGCTTTTAGCACAAGATAAACCAATATTTCCATAAGATAGGAGAGCCGACCTTGGACTCAAAAGTGGAAGCTGGATGCAACAGGAATTGTCGTTAATATGATGACGATGTGGATGTACCTAATCGCTGTCACCAGCGTTCGGACACTTCTAAGAGGGACTTAAGCACAATTACTGGAATTGGAAAAGTCCGAATTTATATTTTGGACGGGATAGTTTGTTATTTTTAATGGATTTGTTGGCTTTTACGAAACTGACTATCGTCAGACCTTTTCAGACCTCCCGACACCGAGAGGAAATTTCGTCTCCTCGTCCGTCAATCCAGCTGTGAGTTCGATTTGTGCCCCGAAGGTGTTTGTAGGGCTCTGTAAAGCCCAACTAGCGACAGACATATCTCACATAAATTTTTTTTACAGAAAAATAATCATAACATAACATAACATAACTTCACGCCTGTATCCCCGAAGGGGTAGGCCGAGGTGTGTTACACACCCACGATAATAAAATAATCAAATAACTCAATTAATGAAAGGTTTATATCTATCCATACTATTATAAAATTGTAATTTAATTGTGTCTGTACATGGGCGATGTTAAAAAAAAACGAATAATTGGGTTATGTTATTATAAATAAATATTTTTTTTTAAATTTATTATTGTGTGTTTGTTCGGGATGGACGTAAATCTACTGAACGGATTTTTATGCGGTTTTTTTCTATTAGGCAAGTCTTAGTCAGACTTAAAATCATCAGTATGTTTGATTGCAATTGGTTAAGCAGAAACGGAGATATGACCAAAAACCGATAAGCCGCGGGCATCCGCTAGTACCTTCTTTTTTTTGTGTGGAAATCCCTTCGGATACCCCCCCGCCGGCCAGCGGGGGTGGTTATGTCGGGCTTGAACCGACGCCGTCTCGGGTCAACAGACGCCGGGGTGTAAGGATACCCATGGAGCATATTCCTCGCACTCTGACTGACCCTGGGCCATTTGCAGTGTCCCCTCTGATAACAGCAGAGGGGTACCTGGAGCGACCACCCCCGCGGGCCTTGCAGGCCCGCCCTACCCCGACCCCCTCGTGCAATGAGTCAGCTGGTCCTGAAAAGGGCCGGTTGGTCAGACTCTTGGCCGTTGACGTTGACGCCAGCTACTCCGGAAGAGCAATCAATGATGCGTCATCGCCCACGTTGCCCAGGGTGCACCAAACTTGGAGGTGATCCAACCAGTCGCACCCCATCCGCTAGTACCTAGTTGTAATGACTGTTTGCTTGTCCTTCTTTAAGTTTGTTAGTAGTTGTGGTAATAGCCAAGCAATTTTCAATTCAAATTGCAATTGTGTGGTTTCGTCTGCGGTGGGCATATTGCTGTATGATTACTACGAGTATATTTATTTCTGATTTTAATAGGGGCTTATTTTCGTATATAAGGTGTCACAAAATTAGGTCTCAGAATTTGGTGAGATGACTTGGTATCGACAAAATATGTATTTGAAACAAAAAAAAAATCGGGTAAAATAAAAAGAAATATAAAAAATATAAACATAAAAAAAATGATAAAAAAAACACCACCAGCGACCAGCGTCACGTGACGCGACGAGCATACGTGACGCTGGTGGCGATTTAGGTATTTCCCACACATCCGCTTGGAGAATACTGCGAGGAGAATAATACTGCACGCATTCCACGTGCGTCACGGGCTCGTCGCGTCACGTGACGCTGGTCGGAGGTGGTGTTTTTTTTTAATTTTTATTGTTTTTTATTTATTTTTTTTATTTTACCCGATATTTTTTTGTGTTTCAAATACATATTTTTTCTAAAGATTTAGATCGGAAAAAGAGAACATCTAGAACGGGACTTGAACTTGCGACCAGTCCCTTACAGGGGGAATGCTCTGACCAGCTGAGCTATCTAGACACGTCCCAGATATTCGAAATTCTCTTAAACATTAAATACGTCTTAAGGCCCTGTCTGGACGCAAGCTACCATAATTATGCTTATTTTTTGTTTCTAAGATTATTTCTCTCTCTCTCTAAGATTACTGATGCTAGACAGTTGATTTTTTTTATATATACAGCTAATTATCTACTGTTCACGCACATCCAAAAACATTTTGGATAAATAGAGCAGTTTCTTGTTAAAAAAATTGCAAAGAAACACTCTTTGAAATAAATTTTTCGTTTCAATTATCTCAATATTTTTAGCGATGACATATATATTTTTTGTTACAAATATAAAGAAAATTTAATCAACTAGTGGAATATCTACAAATTAACATCCTCAAATCCGTCATATTTTTTAAATGATTTATTTATCCATTTGCCGCCAAACAAATCAAACAAATCAAACAGCCAGCGTATACAAAATTTTGACAAATTATACAATGAAAAATAAGCGGCCAAGTGCGAGTCGGACTCGCCCATGAAGGGTTCCGAAGCAGCAAGTAACATAATAATGTTTTTTTTTTAAATAGTTATATTTGAGTTGATTGAATGAAAGGTAAATTGCGGTTTACGATTTATGACGTATTAAAAAAAAACTACTTACTAGATCTCGTTCAAACCAATTTTCGATGGAAGTTCACATGGCAATGTACGTCATATATTTTTTTTTAGTTTTATCATTCTCTTATTTTAGAAGTTACAGGAGGGGGACACACATTTTCCCACTTTGGAAGTGTCTCTCGCGCAAACTATTCAGTTCAGAATAAAATGATATTAGAAACCTCAATATCATTTTTGAAGACCTATCCATAGATATCACACACGTATGGGGTTGAAGAAAAAAAAATTCAGTTCTAAGTATGGGGAGCCCCCAAAAAGTATTGTTTTTTTTTTTTAATTTTATGTGAAAATCGTAATGCGGTTCACAGCATACATCTACTTACCAAGTTTCAACAGCATAGTTCTTACAGTTTCGGAAAAAAGTGACTTTGACATACGGACGGACAGACAGACAGACATGACGAATCTATAAGCGTTCCGTTTTTTGCCATATGGCAACGGAACCCTAAAAACACTGCGATATATACATTAAATACAGATAATACACCATATACCATAATATATCCAGGGTCAATCGAAGTGCGAGGAATATGTTCTATGGGCAACCTTACACCCAAGGTTCAAGCCCAATATAACCGCCCCCGCTGCCCGGCTGGGGTATCCGAGGGGATTTCCGCACGAAAAAAAAGGTACTTGCCCTTAGTGCCCCGTTTCAAGAATACACCCTGTATACTAAAATCCTCCTCGGGAACCACTCTTTCCATTGGGGAAAACAAGCTTGCGAGCAAGCGAGCCAAGGTGATCAATAGATTAGAATTTGTTAAGCGACTTCTGTCGTTGACTGTACATACTTTCAGAAAGTTAGCAAGACCACACATTTCTGATGGATGTTATAATAATTTTATTTTCACGTTCTAATTGAGATACCATGAGGGTATAATAAAACATATAGTTACATACATAATGGTACATCAATTGTGAATGTCACCAAATCAATAGAAAGTAAAGAAAGTTATTTTGGTAACAGTGTGAGAATGGATAGTACCACACGCAATTTAAGAATAAAAAAAAAATCTGGATGTTTTTTATACATATTACATAGCGCCATCTAGACTGAAACTAAGCAGAGCTTGTCATATAGGTTCTAGAAAGCGGATAAACATACTTAGATATTATTATTAATTGAATTAATTGAAATACTTAGATACTTTTTTTTTGTAAATAAATACATACACGTACCATGTTAACAATGGTGGCACTCAGCTCGACGACCTCATCAGAAGAGGATTGTCGTCGCAGCACCGCGTGACACCCACCGGTCCCATTAGTGCTGCGACCACAATCCCCCTGCCCAGCTATGCACTTGCTGACCCCTGAGTTGCATAGCGTTTGATTGCAAACCGAAATTGGATTACTATGGAGGATTTTTCGCAATGTTGGTACCCACCCGGCCGAATTTTGTGACAAATTTGTGTCATCAAATTTCTACCACCAGTGAAATTTATAAGTATGAAACTACTGAAATATACTTCTAACTTAAATTCACAAGAAAAAGTTACATAGTAAATGATTTAAAAATTCATTAATATAACATTAATTACTGTTGTCAATATTGACTCGCTAATCCCAAGGCCTCCAAACTTGATAATTCGGAAGAAAGTGAGAAAGCGGTACTTGTATAATATTGTGTGAATAGAGTTACCGTGTTGGTCAGTCCGTTCTGTCATGGTGACCAGTTGCGCCAATCGGTCAAGTACGTTCACCTGCTATGACCTAGAGTGTCACTACTGGTTCTCGATTGGTTATCACTCCACTGTAGAAGGAAAGCGGATGTGATACAGGAAAATTGAAAATTCCTGTGACTTTACCTTTAGCTTACCATCAGGCAAGGCGAAGTCATATTGATTATAAAAAAAATAACAACAACCTTTTCGACGTCTATACTTGAATTAAACCACAAACCCTCACGAAAGTAAATGAACAAAAATGGGCATGAAATGACATTATTATTCATGTGAAACAACACAAAGTTGATTTGTAGCAAATATTTTCAGTAAGTGAGAAATAGAGGGAGTTGAAACCCCAAATCCCCCTCCACCTTCTCGCTCCCCCTCCTGGCTAAGTCTTTGCGAACTCTTATAATCGTCAGTCCTCCTGATGATTATCGGGTTAAGGTATTTATGAATTCTAGGAGAATAATGCTTTTGTAAGTATAAATATGAAGTGAAACTGCCCTGAAACTTACCCTCAAATCATTCGATGTTACTCACCCTGAAGTATACATTTTTTTCATCATAATCAAAAAAAAGAAATCTACAAAATAAATAAAATTGAAGTATCTGTTCATAATGTTAAAATAAGAGATTTTTAAAATATACAAGGTACCATTTTCTTTTTTCTTTTTATCGTGCGGAAATCCTCTCGGATACCCTCCCGCCGGCCAGCGGGGGCGGTTATGTCGGGTATGAACTGAAATATACAAGGTACCTATAGCAGAAAAAAAAAGTTTTAGCATTTTCTGTCTGTCTGTTTGAATTAGGTAATCTCTGGAAGAGCTGAGCCGATTTTGATGGGACTCACTGGCAAGTACCAATATGCTTCTTTTATTTAACAAACGAATTAGAGTTCCACGCAGATCCATGTCCATGTGGTCGAAGTCGCGGACATAGCTAATAATAACTAACGTCAGAATAATGTCAAGCAAAAAAGTACAAGTGATCGCAATTAAAAAAAAACATAAAAATAACAATTAATAAATCAACTCGATTAAAAAGAAATATCTAAATATAAATCATAACTAAAACTGTCCTGATTATCCGAATGTAAAACTTTCAAATAAAGAAATCATATTATACATTACCTATCCATTGTATTTGAAAGTGTAACATAACGATGACAAAATAACAAGCACGTATATACTCGTACATCAACAAAATATTTATGACATAGAATTATCTGCTCAAATTGAGCGTGTCTATCTTTGACAACTTTCGAAAAATACTCGAAAGACTATCACGTGCCACAAACCATTAGTAACCCTCTTGCGCGAGCGCAAGAAAGAGACAGAACACTAGAAAGATCCATTCACCATTGCGAACTCAAACAGAAAACTCGTTTTTTTAAATAGTCTGCCCGAAAATACTTTATGTATATTGAAAGTTGACAACAACATAACCTCAGATTCTGAGCAGGTTTTGTGCAAGCGTGGAGGGGCTATTCTGCAGAATTCAGTCACGATTCGATCACGGGTAACACGAACGTGTCACGCTCCGAAAAAACCAGTGTATGTATGGTTATTGTGTACTTGTGTGGAGCCTGTGTGTGTGTGCTACAAAAACAGTTTAGTGGATATACTAAAAGGTGATACAAGACTGGAAATTTTCCCGGTTTCGAAATTGGATTTTTGGTGATTTCAACATGGTTCAGTATTTCTTTCATGTAAGTACTTCCTGGTTTACTTACCTGAATGTTTTATTCTATATTTTTCATAAGGTAATGCCATTATCAGGTGGCACATAGATATATTTCCACCTTTTTGGTGATGGATAGCTGTTAAATTTTCCTACTGACGTTTGCGAAATAAGGGTTCTCGCGCGAGGACTGCCGAATTTGCAAAAGTTGTAGTCACATGGAATGTCTGTATTAGGGAGTTTTATCCTTATTTTGAATATATTTTCAAGCAGTGAGCTGTACTTGTTTTTAGACAACAATATTTGTAAGTACTTTAAATTCATTCATTTCCCGACATTTTCGTTAATTCAATTGTGGTCGCATATATATATGTGTACAAATCGTAAAAGTTTAGAATACAGCCATATGTTTATTATCTTAAGTATGTATTCAACTTTAAGTTTCATAACAAGTCGTTTTACTTTGTAACGGTTGTCTTATCGTCTATTGTCAAATGGTCAACTATTGTTATCTAGTTAGCAACTTTTCAGTGTATTGGTGATCGCTTACGTCCAGCTAAGAAAGTGCGCATGTTTTGTTTAACTTTCCCTTGCCGGATTTGTTTATAAGTTCTGATGAAATATAATAAAGTTTTTATAACATAACATAAACATAACATAAACTCACGCCTATATAGTTTTTATGTGATATTACAGAATTCGACTTAGAAAACATTATCAATGTCCTGAAATTTAATTAATGATTTTTCTATTCGTTATACTTTAAAGTAGAGAAAAATACCCATTTACCTTCGAAAGTTTGCTTTTAAATTTAATTAAGACATCATTAAGAGTACCATTATCAGTGCCAATACAGTAAGTCAATATTGATCAACCATTCTCCTGGATACAAAAGCAAACTTTTTCAGGTCATTTTTTTTGCCTATTTTATCAATAAATCCATCAAAAATTCTTATTCTCTAATCAAAGCCAAAATTCGTGTTGATCTATGTTATAAATAATTATGTGTTTATAGTATGTTTGGTGTATATGGTTCTAGTTATATTTCACCCATAAATTTTTGATGCGATTTATGGATGGTGGATGGATGGATGGTATATCTATTTTATGTTCTGAATCCACGATGACACTGAAAATTTACCAGCTGGAAAGCTGGATCCGAAGACATTCGAAACCTATGCGTAAACATAAGTTTTAATATTTGCCGTGGAACTACTAAGACAGCTTCTATTAACCTCTCGCAATCCATTGCTGGACAGTCTATATAACATGTAGATTATTGAAGAGCACGTAAAAAATACAAGGAATTTTATTCATGGCCACGTGAGAGATCCTAAACCCAATAGTGACCTAAACCCACCAAGATTTTTAGGGCTAAAACCAACCTGAACTGCAAGTTGATACACCTGATGATTGACAGGCGAGACTGGGGTGCAGGTTTTCAGGTTTTTCTCATGGGGTTGGAGGATGAAATAGTAGCTCCCTTAAAAACAGAGATAAATCAAATAGAAATAGAGGAGAAACAAGAGAGTGGATCCGAGGCTCCAAAGTAACAACTTTGGATACAACCAGGATTGGCGCTCCGATGATGAACTAACATTATCCTGTGAAGTTTCTTGAAGTAACCACCATATGCTCTGTGGCTCTGGACTGCAGGAACGTACTTCCTCGAAAAATTACTACTAAAATAACAAGTAATTCACCCTATGGTTCCCAGTAAACTAGAAAACAAGAGTCTCTTCCCGTGGATATATTCATAAGTGACTAAGGGATTGGGGATGTTAGAGGCTTATGTCCAGTAGTGGGCTGCGATACGTCATAATGTGTATGATAATTTCAAGGCTAAAAGTAAACACGAATGTAGTAATTAGTATTAATAAAATATAACTACCACAATAAGATTGGAGTCAAAATTAAACCAGGCAGGTATAATATGGCAAAAATTCACTCGAAAAAGTTCAATGGAACTTAAATTTGTGCTCTTGTTTGCTTGCGATCGTGAGATTCTAGAGTCCTTACTAAAGAGCTGCACTGATGTAGGAAAGGTGTGATCTGAATTGACCTGGGCAGACATTATCCTGCCACAGAATGCCTCGGTAGATTTTAGCAACAGGCAACACCATAAATATAGAGTCCAAAACTATTTATTTATTAAAAATGTATGCACACACAATAATATCATTACATAAAATGGATGGTGGAAGGAATAGTACAATTGTACTACTTATTTCTTACTATCGTATCTTTCAAGCAACCAATCATGAACATTTACAAAATTTAATTGCATTCGGTTGAGCAATTTCGGAGATTAGCACGTACGAACACAGTGATACATTTTTTCTTTTTTGTACATCTTAGTTTTAATTATGGGTTTTTATCCAAGAGGATATGCCAACCCCATTATGGCTTTAAGCATTCTGAAATTAATATCAGTACCTAAAGTAGATGAGGTGATTCACTGCTGAATCACCATAGCTAAATGACATATCTACCTTCTTAGCCACTTTAGACTTTGTTCTTGATAAGATGGTCTGAATGAGACCTACATCTACTTTATTTAGATTTAGTTTGTTCACCAGCGAATCGGGTTCATCTTTATTCCGGATACATTCCATCAGTTAATGTTTTATATCTTCAATTGTTTTGCAAACAATATAATTGGGTGATTTTTTCTTTTTAATTAAGTATGCGAACTCTGCTGATTGAAAATGTCCAGATCTGAGTCTTAGGGCTAGTTTCACATAATTTCTACTTAATTTAGCATCATCGAACTAGGGTGCATGAGGAAGCTCACTCTGTATGGCTCTAAACCATATGCTGTTATCTATTGATTTCATTTCAAACTGCCTATTCCACTCATCAAAACATAGTCTTTTAAATTTAGGTTCTAATTCCCAGTAATTAGAGGATAGTTTAATAAATTGCCATCTGTTGCTGCCAGCGATACATGATACTTTCGCGAAGTTAAACAAACGTGACGCGAGAAAATTAAATAAAAAGAACCAACAGAAACTATTATCCAAAAACTTTCTTAACGTACTTGTGTCAATGGTTATCAGATTCAAGATATAAGGGTCAGCAGTGAAACTGGTTGTGATGTGTGTCTAAAACGAACGGCAGTAGGCCATCCATTAGGGCCGTGTCAATAACTCACATGCTTATTAAAGTTGTTTATTATCAACAGACACGTTGGTAGTTGTTTGTTAACAACTAGCTGAGCCCGCAAATTCGTCCGCGTGGACTTTTTCACGCAGTACCCTAATACTTTAGCCTAAGTTATACCTTAGAATACCAGCTATCTGCAGTAAAAATTCCCTCAAAATCGGCCCAGCCACTTCAGAGATTACCCGGAGCAAATAGATTGAAAGACAAAAAAAATTAAAATTGCGTTAATGTTATACGTCGTCTGTAGACTTGAGACGGCCTGCGGTTTTATTCGGTTCAAGCCCGACATAACCGCCCCCGCTGGCCGGGGGGGGGGGTATCCGAAGGGATTTCCGCACGAAAAAAAAAGGTACTGTGGGCAATCCGAAGGGATTACCGCGCCAAAAAAAAAAGTACCGTGTATACATTCATTTATGCATTCATAAAAAAACTGTTATTTAAATATTACAGACACTTCAATTTTATTTATTTGCATAGATATAGAAGGTGTTAAAAGTTATATCTTTTTAAATCTCTCAGAAAAATATTTACGAGTCAGAGTTCTCAACAAAATAAGAAGAGTTATATGAAAGTGGTTTGAGAGATAAGTATAAAAGCAAATCTTACAGGGAAAGTGCTCTTTACATATATAGGTATTGTTATAGTAGTGAGCGTAAAATAGTTGTTCTTTACGTAATTTGAAACTATCCAATGATAACATGAGTGAAACTGAAATTAATCTTTATAATTATATACATTTTTAATTGTATATTCGTAGTAAGTGGTTTGTGTGTGTGTGTGTGTGTATGTGTATGTGCGTGTGTGTGTGTGTGTGTGTGTGTGATTGTTGTATATTCGTAAACTGTGTATATTGAGAAAAATATGTTTTAGAATTATTTTTTTACCTCTTTATTTGTTGTAGTTCTCTGTAGTGTGTCCGTGCTTGAGGCAAAATATTTTAGAAAGTAAAAATTTATATTTCATACTAGCTTTTGCTTGTAGCTTCGCTCACAAAGTAAATAATAAATAAATAATTCTATAAATAAATAATAAATTCTATGACATTCTACTCAGCTCTATCTAGACCCAAAGTAAGCATAGTTTAACTAGCTTGTGTTATGGGCTCAAGAATGCGGATATGCAATTCTCATGAAATACTTTTTATGTAGATAAAAAGTATTACTTATTAATTCGAATTACGAATTCAAAGACGATTCTATACATACGCACTTTATAAACGTATATACATAAAATTAATAATAAAACTTATTATAGTACCGCCAACTGTATCATAAAACTCATTATAGTATCGCTATCTTTTTTTATTCATTAAACTAGTCTAAGGTTTTAGGCTGAATATGAAAAAAAAGGCGAACGCATGCGCAGTTCGAACTGTGAAAAAATGGCACCCTTGTAACCTACCTACTTTCTTTAATTTCAATTTTTCCTATGAGTGAAGATAAAGCAGTGTATGAAACTGCATATAACTTAGGTATTAAAACACTAGAGTCAACCTATTATCGCATTCGGCTTCGCCTCATGCGATGAACAGACTCTCGTGTTTTAATACCCCTTCTTATATGACAGTTGCATAAACTACTATTTTTGTAAATGCATACACATTATACATAGAAACAGCCAAACCAATGCAAATAGACATATTTGTGCATACATGCACTGAGCAGGAATCGAACCCGCGCCCCCTGTCGTAGCAGTCGAATCCACTACCGCTACGCCACAGAGGCCTTCAAGTACCTAATCGAATTCTGTTCCAGCGAGCACAGGAACATATTACCCGGAACAATTACCAATGTACTCTACCTGTTTGCTTAGTTTCATCCAAATCTATTCAGCTGTCTTTTCGGCTCGGAACACGTTGTGCGAAACGTCCCTTTTTTAATAAATTAATATTTCTTCAGTCGTATATTCGCATACACTAAATTTATTATCATACGAATCGAAACCGCCAGAATATACAAAAAACCCCTCGCATTTATGATACTAGTGTACTACTGTTACCTCCCTGAAATACTAGCTCTGCTCAGAACTTAATAGATTGCGGGACTACTACTTCCATTGCTACTTCTATGCTAATTATGTTCTGGCATGATAAAGTAACAACCACCCATTCTTACAAACTGTCTCATTTATAATAATAGTAGCAAAATTATTTAGCAAAAGCAAAATTAGGAAGACAAATCGTTTGAGATTGACCTCAAAAAACATGTACCGTCCAAATTCGTAATATTCTAAAAGAAAGCAAATTAGAAGCACCCAAAATGGGCCGACGATATGTGTAGCAAAAGTTTAATAGAAGGTAGAAGAACTGTGGAGGCGAAGCAAGTGCACAGCTTGTTGTCTCTATGTTGTGTAAATGTTGATTTCAAACACATTTTTTCAACTTTTGTTTTCGTTTTCTCTGTCTAAAGAGTAGGTACATTACTTCGTCCTGTCTGTCTATCTGTCAGTATCTGTGTCTGTCAGTAAGAAAAGAGTTGAAATGCGCCAAGGCTAGGGTGTTAACCCGAAAGGTGAAAGTACTTTGCGTTCATTCGAGTCTAAATAATCAGAACAATAAAGTAATATTTAAGTAAAAACTTAACTGCAGCAAAATTATATCAAAATTTCAGTTTTGAGACGCTTTAAAATATGCGTCGATTCACACACTGATAAATTCAACAATTGCGAATCTTTCACTACAAAAATATTAATTTTAAGATCGTTTCGCATAAAATCTGCGAACAAATTCGTGCTAATCGAGCACTAAGCAAAATAATCGAATTGAAATAAAACGATTTTTTACAGATTTTATAGTGATTTATTTTCTGGTATTTAATTTATTACGCCTAAAACAGTGGAAATAACAAAATACACAAATTAGTAGTCAAACCCGAGCTCATTGTTAATTTATAAAAATTTACCATAAAAGCCATTAAAAATTCGTGTAAGTTTCTCACCATATCGTACAATTGTAATCTTTTAAACTATTTGTGTTTAAATGAATGACTTGTTTTTTTTATAACCAGAGGTATGTTTACATCTGCAGTTTCAATCCCAACGCATAATTATTAAGGTATTTCATCGCTATATTTTCAATTATTTATTATGAAGGAGTGAACATTTTACGGGTGACTGGCTCATCAACGCGGAGCCGTCAGTATCGAAGCTAGAAATACAAAATTAGGACAGTAGGCTCCTTCTTTGGCCAAGGCCAGCGCTAAGATTAGGAACTAAATTATTCAGACATGCCTTACACCAGTCACCGTAGTCCTTTTCTGCATCCGCTAACAGTTATTTATACAAATCTAAATTCCTAGCGCGAAATGTTTGTTGACCGACAGCCAAGGACTTCGATGTATAGACTACTACATAGACAAACTGTTTAGAACAAAAATTGTGTCACAGTTGAGGTGTCCGGGGGTGAGGTGGAAGTGGTGGAGGGGCACGGAACGCTGAGGTTAGATCGATGGGGTTATTCCGTATTCATCCCACGAAATCTCATCCCATTTCGATTTTTTTGGACTCATCTCAATTTTTCTTCCTCATTGATTACATGGCATTTTTATTTATTTTCTGTTCTTAAGTCATCCCATTTTGAAGGGTGTATGAGTTAGTGAATTTGGACACCTATCTGTATAGGCGTACCTTTTTGTAATGACATTTGTAAAGTACTTAGTTCCATAAATTTGCGCCAAAAATTGTGATACAATTTTTTTTTACAGCCCATCTAGTGTTACAACAGTATATAAATATATCAATACTATGTTAAGATCTACCTGCCTACTGTGATCTCACATTTACAGTTAGCTTGTTTGTAAAAGATTTAGCTTTCTGAATTTCTGAGCACAAATTAGTAAATAGGTCTTACGGAACATTTTTCCGGAACATTTTATTTCCGAATACTGAACATATTTCAAGAGGTTACAACATATAAGCAATTAAACGAGCAGATCGAAATCAAAAAGGTTTATTTTATACTGTTGGATTTGAAACGCTAAAATATTTCTTTTTTATATGAGATCTTGTATCAATAACAAAACTGTATTAACTGTAAACAGGCCTGTATTCAGTTCAATTTTTTATTGTGATACTTTTACCTTACTCCGAATGTTCATATTTATTTCTTATTTTTTTATGAATGATAGGCTGACGTTGACTACAGACGCGTCATCGAGACGGAGTGCAGTTTTAGTCGGTTCAAGCCCGACATAACCGCTCCCGCTGGCCGGCGGCTGGGTATCCAAAGGGATTTCCGTATAAAAAAAAAAGGCTCACGTTTACTTCTATCTCACCTGGTCGTAAGTGACGATGTGGTCTACGATGGATCACGTTTGCCTAGAAGAACCTTCGAGACTTGAAGATTCCGAGTTTATAGCTTTCCCGAAATACAGACTCAGGCAGCCAATTCCAGTCCTTAGCTGTAGTATAATAAATGTGTCGCTGAAACGTTTCGTGCGTATGAGTGGAATATCCACCACGTAGCGGTGGCGTGTCGCTTTGCGTCTGGTCGTCCATATAAAAACTGTTATCTTAACTTTGTTGTTAAATTATCTTTAAAAGGTCAATATCTTCGCCAGCTAATACTTACGCCAAGACCCTCCACTCCACTTTCATAAAGCGGTCTGCGAACTTTCTGAGTACCATCATGCTTAATAAAAACCTTATGAAAGTCTGAGGTTTTTATGGATAACTAGCTGTGCCCGCAACTTCGTCCGCGCAGATTTAGTTTTTTAGGGTTTAGGTTCTTTTGCGAGGAACCCTAGTTATTTCTAAAAGTAACCTATGTTACGTATTATTATCTATCTGCTAGTGAAAATCTCATCAACATCAACGCGGCCATTCCAGAGTAAATCAGATTTTATTCACAATTCTGTGAGTTTTAATTTTTTGCCGCGGATCCCTGATTATTTTTATAAAATTAAAGTAGCTTATGTTACGCCATGTAACATTACCTATATACCAGTGAAAGTCCCATCATAATTGGCCCAGCCGTGCCAGAGGTTACCTCTTTCAAAAAGGCAGAAAGGCGGACAGACAGACAGTCAAAAAATTTAAAAATTGAATTTTTATTATAAGTAGGTATTGTGTATATATGTATCATGCATGCAATATTGCAAATATCATGTGCAATCATTAAAAATCTTTTATTTTAATATTACAAACAGATACTTGAATTTTATTTATTGGTATAGATGTGCTTTTTCTTTAAACCATTGGAAAGTTTATTTTAATAATTGTATCAACTATCTTTCGTTTGATTACCAAACTAACTAATACTAACCTAACCTAACCAAGATGGATTTAAAACCTGCACTTATTTTTTAGGGATTTTCTTTAGAAAAGCCGTATTGCTAAGGAGTTGTCGTCGACGTCGTCGTCGTTGCCAATTTTCTGTCACGGTTTTGAGTATGAACGAGATGAGCTATCGAGTTGCTGTTTTCGGTAATAGATTCGTACTGGGGTGAACCATTGCGAGATAAAGAAAAAATAGAAAAAATCGCAAAAAAATAATAATCGCAAAATCGAAAATCCCTTGAGCTCGTCTCAGGAATTCAACTTGTTTTATTTTTTTCCTTCTTTGACAAATATGTATTGAATGCCAGTGTCAAGTAATTAGATAAATCAAGTCATTTGCAAATGAGTTCAATATAATGCATCGTTTTCGTCATTTATTCAAGGTCAAGTAAAGTCCTTCATAGTCATAGTCAAGTTAGTCCTGCCCTAGTAAAGTAGTGGCGGCTATACTGAAGGCTTCTTTGAAGTTTTGGAAACCACACGGATAATCACAATTCACGGTAAATATGTCACTCTCCTACACTTGTGCATGTTGTCGACGACGTTATGTCTAAAAACCCACCATTTTTACACATAAAAACTCGAAACTACGCAAATTTAAAAAAATGAAACACTGCCTTGATGTTACTTTTCCCGCGTCGCGCAAAAACTCTACAAATATTATGCTCTATTCCATTTAACTTTATACAGGTTAGTTTAAAAACGAATGGAATACATCCTACCTCTTCTGAGTCATACATCAGTTGTTAACCCTACCGTGCCGTAACTTATTATTTCATTAATAACGAAATCACACTCACGAAATTATAATCGAAGCCAAAACATACAATGGTGCTAATTCTGTTGTAAATGTCACTATACTATTTTTTCTCTAAGATTTTCTTATTTTAGTTTAGAGATACCAATTATGCTATTCTGTTGTTCCGTTGAATTAAATTTATTCATAATTATGACAGCACTAAAGTCGACCTAATATTCGGGAGAGTGTTTACATTACATAAAAATTTGGAATGAATGATAAACAGCGAAAAAAAAAGAAAATATTAAATTTGAATTTTTTCAGCTCTTTAAATGCCTATAAATGTTTGTTTACTCATTATGTACGACAATTAGCAAATAAGGGATTATTTTTCTCATTATAAAACCAATAAATACAGTTTAACAAGATTTTTACACATGGCAACCAATTTCTAAGCTCTTTATTATAAATTGTTATAATCTGTGCTATGGTCAATCTGTGCAGCTGAGTTTGTTTACTTTATTTACTTTCATACTTTGATTGCTTCTCGATTGTTTTGTTAATTTTTGAAAAGATTAAAATACAATTATATCAAAACAAATACATTTGTTATGGAGGAGCAAAGAAAAAAAAGGGCTATTAAAGAGCAACAGGAGTTGCTTGTAGAACACCTTCACAATAACCTCAAGGTTCTCTAGGATTCTTACCTCTCGCCATATCTATATGGCGAGAGGTAAGAATGGAACTTTTCCTCTGCTATCTCAAAAGGATTGGAATGGTCCCTTAATTGTTCCAAGCATACTCTTTCTTGATAGTTTCTAAAAATAATGTTTTATTTATTGATTGATATACCTACTCGGAAGAAAGTAATGATATTTTGACGTAGCACTAGGTACATATCTTTCCGCTGAGGGGTGTGTGTTGGGTAACCTCCTCGAGTGTCGCTCCGATTCCGATCCCGCTGCAGTCCGGGGGGAACGGAATCGGAGCGGCCGGTACACCCTGGGCGGCGGTCAATGGCTTCCCCTTCACCCCTTCATAGGGTTGGCATTGATCGTCGGCCAATACCCAACGTGGCGGGAACACATCGCTCTCCGTACTCCTCTGCTTTCAGAGGAGACAGGATGAGCGATGCTGTTAGTGGTGAGATGGCCCAGGGTCAGCCGGGGTGCGAGGGATATGCTCTATGGGTAACCTTACACCCCGGCGTCTGAAGACCCGAGACGGCGTGCGGTTTTAGTCGGTGCAAGCCCGACATAACCGACCCCGCTGGCCGGCGGGGGGGTATCCGAAGGGATTTCCGCACGATAAAAAAAAAAAAAAAAAAAAAAAGGTACATATCTTTCCGCTGAAATAGCAAGAGCTAATATCACGAAATCGTTATTCATTTTAAGATTATGATCGCAGGTAGATTGTTAAATAAAAAACCTTGTATAATTTTCCCACAAACGAATCTGAAGGACATATAAATTAAGTAAATAAAACGCACTCTACTTCAAAGCACTAACATGCACTTTTAGTATATAGTATATATAACTAAACTAATTTTGATTCTGTCAAACTAAAATAAGTTTAGTCCTACGTTTTCAGAATGCGAAACGTCGTTTGATAGGACTAATATAAATTTTGGTGATTTTTCGTCTAGTTTAGACAGTTTTGCAACAACAGAATTAGCACCAATATATCTCAAAACCAAACTAAAATGTAACTAAATATTTAACAGTTTTACCAATTTTTCATTTTTATTCGACATTTTTAACAACTTTAGATCGAAGTATTGCTCCCGTGGGTGGAATAAATGCTGTAACGGTTAAAAGTTTTGCCATTTCAGCATGAAAACTTCACATCAGCCATATTAAAGGAATGATGTGCAATACTGGTCCTCAGATAGTGTCTTTGTGCAGTGAATTTTTAGGTACTTCCCCAGCAGAAGCAGGCCGGGACGGTGGGGCGACTAGCGCCCCTCCCCCAAACCGGGGCAAGACGGGGACACCGTGGTTCCCAAACCCGAGGGGGCCATCTCGAAACCGGAGATGGCCCAGGGTCAGTCGGGGTGCGAGGGATATGCTCTATGGGCAACCTTACACCCCGGCGTCTGCAGACCCAAGACGGCGTGCGGTTTTAGTCGGTTCGAGCCCGACATAACCGCCCCCGCTGGCCGGCGGGGGGGTATCCGAGGGGATTTCCGCACGAAAAAAAAAAAAAAAAAAAAAAAAGGTACTTACTAGTGAACAATAGAATGATTAGACTACGATTAGATTACAAGTAAAAGAGTGACAGGTGGAGCCGCCTGTCACGCTAGCAGAAGCAGGCCGGGGCGGTGCGCTATCCCCCCCCCCCCCCTTTCTCCGGGGACAAGACGGGAACACCGTGGTTCCCAAACCCGAGATTGCCGTCTTGAAACCGAAGATGGTCCTGGGTGAGCCGGGGTGCGAGGGAAATGCCCGGAAGAGAAATGAAGACATGAAGCGGCGAACGGTTTTAGTAGGTTCAAGTCCGACATAACCTAACCCGCTGGCCGGTGAGGGGGTATCCGAAGG
Organism: Cybosia mesomella; assembly: GCA_946251805.1. Classification (NCBI taxonomy): domain Eukaryota; kingdom Metazoa; phylum Arthropoda; class Insecta; order Lepidoptera; family Erebidae; genus Cybosia; species Cybosia mesomella. Next base: position 2,874,119 of record OX276413.1, read on the forward strand.
GATTTCCGCACGAAAAAAGGTACAAGTAAAAGAACATTGTCACAATGGTGCTGATTCTTATCTGTCATGTGTAATTCTGTTTCTCATCTCACTGATCTGCACTAAATTATCTGTAAAACTTGGCGTCGGAATAGACTTTAAAGTAACAGAATTAAATGTAAATTTTGATGTACTCATATTTATACCTTGCAGTTGACGCCGTTACTGGTAGAAGGAATAGTAGTAGTACGGTCAAGAAAAGGGTTTTGATAACACTAAACAAAGTTTTAGCAAATATAAATCTTAAGGCTTTCTCGGCTGGTGTTGCATTTAGAATATACTGCTTCTAGGCTGTTTGACCGTGCTCCATAGTCGCGACGCATAAGTCGCAGTGAAGTCGCCGCCGAGGAGAGTTCTCCACACTCGTCGGTGCTCGGACCTGTTCCACTGAAGGTGTCGACCGCAGTGATCGACGAAACGTTTGGGACACAAGTTTCCTATGGACGAAACATAGTTTGGGTTCTTTGAGATAACTCACACTTCAAACTATAAGACAACCACCATCTTCAGTCTCCTCGAGACCACGGCTGCTGAAAAGCTACCGAAACGTCGAGTTCAGTGTAAAAACTAAAATAAAATTTAATAAATCGCGATGGAATCCGTTAAAATAGTTTTTTTTTATGGTGTGACTCGCGTAAACTTTAGACAATATCAAGGTGTTTGTAATGTTTTATCTACTTTAAATAATTTTGTAATAGCAGAATCTGCACCAATATCTACTAAAACTTTTACAGCTAAAGTCGAGCGCTTTGAAAAACATACGTAATACTTGTGCTATCAAATACGGACTTTGAAAATACCCCACTTGTATACTTAAGGATCACTGATCCATTTAATGGTGCAGATTACCTGCTACTGCAGATGGGTGAAAGTGTTTTTTTTTTACTCTTTCCTCGTTAGTCCTGTAGCATAAGCTTGAGCTTAATGTGCATGCAATCGCGAGATCTGGGGATCGATTTATTCTTAGGTGCAAAGCGCTATTAGTTTTACTACGAGTCATAAGCGAGAACATGTGCTAGTTATATGAAAAACAAGCCCGATAATTAGCAATCCATCATGTTATTACACCATAATATTTTGGCTCCGTCACGTTGCTGTCCATTCTAAGGTTACCTGAAAGAAATCGCTTTTAGCGAGTGGGACATATACATACATACATACATATATAGTCGCGCCTCTTTCCTATTGCGGTAGGCAGAGATAATATCTTTCCATTTGCTACGATCCTGGCATACGCCTTTCGCTTCTTCCACTTTCATAACTGTTTTCATGCATGCTCACTGATTACGGGTACTCTTGACCTGACATTTCTTCAAAACGTCCTCGATCTGGTTAGCAAACATACGCCTTAGTCCGTCAAATTGACTGCACCCCGCCTGATGGTAAGCTGAGGTGAAGTCCAAAAAGTAGTGGCCACCATTTCCAGAGATTATCCCTAGAATGATGGCCCCTACCTAGACGGCCTCAACAGATGTTTTTTCACGCCCCGCTTAAAGAGCCCAGGATTGTAGGTAGAAGGGAACACGTGCGTGGGTAAAGCGTTCCAGTGCTTTATGGTCCGACAAAAAAAGGAGTAACCAAACCGCTTGGTTCGCGGTGGTATCGATTCCACTGAATGAGGATGACAACTAAGTCCTGCACGTGTCCATAATAGTTCTCGTTGTGCTTGCTGGTTGCGGGTACTTTTGATGTGCCCTCGATTTGATCTGTATAAGTACATCTAGGTCGACCCCAACCGGGTTGTCACTTCCTCGCCTCATTTGATTTCTCTTCTTTTGCTTAAGAGAATGAAAATGATATCCAGTTAATGCTTCTAGGTAAACCACAATTTTTCACTGTCTATTGGTTACCATATCGCATGAATTAGACGACCCATCGAAGGGAAACGAGTTCCATACGCAACTAGTGACCTGTTGGAAATTATGTTTTTATTTTTAACTGTGTCAACGTACTGTGTGGATCAGAGCTTGATTTACGAACGTCTACGTGCTTATGCATGTAGTTATCAATATCAAGTTATTGATATTGTTTCTCTAATAGACTTAAAAATGTATTTTTAACTGCCATATTCTCCTTAACTTCAGTATAAAAATAATCTAACTAATCAATTCTCTCAATTTTTTAATCTATAATTTTAAGTAAATGCCCATAAAGGCGCAACATGACTCCATTGTTCCTTAAGCTATTAAAAACTATGGAAAAGAATCAGTAGGAGGAGAATACTGTATTTGTTAAAGACTGTTGGTTTGTTTAAATAGTAGTAGTTTTTATTTCTGCCTCTACCGCTCAAAAGTTTGCTGGTAGAGACGTCTTTTGGAGTTAAGCTAGCCATTGTACATAATTTGTTTACCTGCTATCAATATATATATATTTCGTATAAGATGTATACAATTAAGAATAGTATCTAATTTATTGACTTTTAATTCGTTTTTTAAAGACCCTTTTCCATTTGTACTGGGTGAATCCACCTTATTATTACTTTTAATCAAACGAATTGCTTAGAAGTGTTATTTATTTTATGTTAATTGTACCCCGGCACTTTATTTGCTTGATGAAAAATTGAACACACGAAAAACGACACGTAAAATTTAACATAATACAAACCTTTCTTTTTTCTGTAGAATACACTCTACCCATAAACGTACTTTTAATGTTCCGATATGTCCCTTTATCCACATATGATACAGGAACTGAATAACTAACTCAAATTAATAAGAGACATCTGGATTTTCAAGAAACTGGTCGCATTTCTTTGAAACAAGTTTGACTTGCCGCTGGGTTGCTTAAAGCAATAATTGCCCTAAGTGCGCCAAACGAGATTGTTAATAATGTTTTCTATCTATCATCTATATTAATAGAAATAATACTATCACTCATCTGCTTATTATTAAAAATAAATTACATTGCACTAAACGAGGCAACGGACGGACGACCTGAAAAAGGTAGCTGGGATAGACTGGATGCGCAAGGTGGAGGATCGGGTGCTATGGCGTAAAATGGGAGAGGCCTATGTCCAGCAGTGGTCTGCAATAGCCTAATTGATTGATTTATTGATTGAAACGAGGTAAAGGAATCCCACGCACTCTCGCTTCAGATCATGGACAAAACCATCTATTGCTGACACGAGATTGAAACGCAGCTGTGGCCACGCTAAACACTTCACCAGAGTGTGGAGTGTGAAGTCCTCGCGACTGTCCCCACAGTCAAGGCAAGCAGGCGTGGCTTACGACACAAGTACTTTCCAAATCATCCAAGTCCAGTGATTCTGCCGGTAAGAGAAGCCGCCATGTTTTTTCTTAATCGTAGTCATAATTGTGGCGTGCCCTATATATTACTAGCAGTTGCCGGCGATGAATTTTGATCCCTTACCTGCATCTCCTGAGAACCTATTTCCATAAAAAGTAGCCTATGTGGTATTCCAGACTTTATTATACGCTGGTAGCAAATTTCAGCTAAATCCGTTTAGCCATTTCAGCGTAATTGAGTAACCAACATCCAAATATCTTCACACACTTCCACATTTATGATTTTAGTAGGATTAAACTTGCTATCACGTCGATAGCTGAACTTTCAAGAATAATGTACCCTTTGTTTGTATATCAAAATTAATCGTCGCTAAGTTAAGATATTGGTGCTTATACAACTAGGAATTCAGTGCAGGGTGCGACTGAAATAAATTGAGCTGAGCGAGCAGGACTCTTACTTGAAAATAAGACATCTTACTACGGTCGCGCGCTTAGCTAAGGCCGCGCGCTTGTGACACTGTTTTTCGGTGATTATTCCTCAATGGTACATCGGAGATGAACCATCTCGTTTCAAAACACTCCTCTGTATGGATACTACCTCTACCTACTACCTACCTACTACCTCTACCTACTACCTCTATATGGAGAATTTACCACGGGGATAGTGTGGACACTATCCCCGTGGTAAATTTAGTCAAGATCGCGCCAGTGGTTACGGAGGAGTTCAGCCACCAACAAACGGCTATGCCCACAGCACAAATTAAATACACGCACAAACACTCAATAAAGGTTTTAAAGTAACATAATATCATAATTTTTCTTTCAAAGTGATAAAATGTGCCCCCCCCCCCCTGTAACTTCTAAAATAGAAGAATGATAAAACTAAAAAAAAATATGATGTACAACGAGATCTAGTAAGTAGTTTTTTTTTAATACGTCATAAATCGTAAACCGCAATTTCCCTTTCATTCAATCAACTCAAATATAAAAATTAAAAAGAAAAACATTATTATGTTACTTGCTTCTTCGGAACTCTTCAAGGGCGAGTCCGACTTGCACTTGGCGGCTTTTGTATTATTGCAATATATTTTCTTTCTACCTACATATACCGACATACCGTTCATTATGAGCAATGCTATTGCTAGACTTTTTTCCTTTATTGCCCGTGGTCCAACGACGTATAGTCCACTTGTGTGGACCACGACAAATTTCGCTTCAGTAAATAAATTTCTTTTTCACTTTCATTTTTATCATCTATTCATCTCCGTTGATCAATTTCACACTAATTTTGTATAGTAGATTTTGTCCATTGCAATTTACTAGCAAAGCCCTACTTCTCATTTACTGATAGTGGTTTTACGAAAATACTGTTTGATAGATAATAAATCAAAATTTATTCTACGTTTTTCTTTGTAATCGAATTGAATCGGGACTCTGGCATATTGTATAGTGCCAGTCATAGTCAAACTTCTATGTAGTATGCCAGTACGAAAAAAAGAAGTGTGTTTAAATTATGCTACAAACTTTTAAAATCAGCACGACCCTTATTTTTTTTTTTTTATTTTTTTTTTCTTTACGTGCGGAAATCCCTTTGGATACCCCCCCGCCGGCCAGCGGGGGTGGTTATGTCGTGTATCGACTAAAACCGCACGGTGTCCTCCCCAAGTGTCTGTTGCCGGGCACCCCGGGTAAGCCCTCGAAAGGATAACCCCAGGGTTGCCGGCGGACTTTGGACCCTTGGATAAAATTATTATTTTCGTTTTGGACACACAAGACACGTCCCAGATATAAAACAAAAACAATGTTTAAAAATGATTGTAAAGTCATTCATTATTTCTGTAGTTCGCAAGAATTAAGGTAGATGGCTCCAGCGTCGCCTTGAGACGGATATAATACATCGGAGAATTTCGAATAACTGGGACGAGTCTAGGTGGCTCAGTTGGTCAGAGCATTCCCCCTGTAAGCGACTGGTCGCAGGTTCAAGTCCCGTCCTAGGTGTACTCCTTTTCGGATCTAAATCTATTGGAAAAGTAAGCATACTAATTGCTTAATTTTTTTATTTTTTAAGAATATTAGTAACCGAAATTACTAATATTCCCTCTAACCCCTCCAGCTAAGCTAAATTGCTTGTGTTAGGAGTGGGTTCACGTCGGTAGTGTAATGGCCTGGATTCGAACCCGGGACCTCTCGATCGTAGGGTCGACTCCTTAACCACTAAGCTACCGACGCTTTGTGTTGTTTGAATATGATTTCTCTCTTTTATTTATTTATTTGTAGGCATGCTTCAAAGTGAATGGACAATATACTTAAGAGGATATGCCAACTAATGACATTCGGCCTCTGTGGCGTAGCGGTAGTGCATTCGACTCGAACCGCAGTCGCTTCGACTGCGCGGGTTCGATTCCCGCTCAGTGTAAATATTTGTATGCATGAATATGTCTATTTGCATTGGTCTGGGTGTTTCTATGTATAATATGTATGTATTTACAAAAAAAAAAGAAAGTATATAAGTATGTTTATCCGCATTCTGGTACCCATAACACAAGCTAGTTAAACTATGCTTACTTTGGGTCTAGAAAGCGCTGTGTAGAATGTCGTAGAATGATTGACAGTTTTATTATTTTTTATTTTGAGACAGTGTGTGTCAGTGTTATTAATGTCTAACTAAATATTGTTTAGAACTGACTATATTTTTGTATGTACATTTTGTTGGGCCATCATTGAATAGTGTGTAATCAATATCTACTGTGAATGCCTAATATAAATAATACTTTGGGGAAAAAATATTGTAATATTTCAATTTAACTCAAGCTTCTGCCTTGCATTCTAAAACAACAGCTGTAACAATAAGGTACCAGGCCATTCGTGGGGGTGGCAGGTGAGGCCTACCTGTCACCCCAGCAGAAGCAGGCCGGGACGGCGGGGCGACTAGCGCCCCTCCCCCAAATCGGGGCAAGACGGGGACACCGTGGTTCCTAAACCCGGGGGGGCCATCTCGAAACCGGAGATGGCCCAGGGTCAGTCGGGGTGCGAGGGATATGCTCTATGGGCAACCTTACACCCCGGCGTCTGTAGACCCGAGACGGCGTGCGGTTTTAGTCGGTTTAAGCCCGACATAACCGCCCCCGCTGGCCGGCGGAGGGCCAATCGGGGAGGAAAATCCGAAGGGATTTTCGCTTGAACAAAAAAAAAAGGTACCAGGCCATTCGATTTCATCTGAAATATGGGTCTGATTTACTAAAATTACGTTTTTGAAACATGTGATTTCAAAACTTACGAAAACTTACCTGTATTTTCTTTTTTAAATCTAATTGAAAACTAATCAAATATAGTTTGATTGTGAAGTGATTCTAATAACCTTACGAAAATGTAGATATGTTTTGATTTGACAGATCATACGGAATACCAAAGCGTTTATTAGGTTTTTCTTTATAATCGGATTTAAATCATGTTTTGTGATAACGGGGCGTTACTGAATCGGGCCGTTGATAACCTCTTCTTCAAGCACCAAATGACTACTATTGCAAGCTAAACAGAAGCTTATTTAAACAAAAGTAAAGCCGAGTTTGCTTCAACCAAATGCTACAATAAGTTCCAGCGGAGAACTTGGAGATGATGGATTGACTCCACTCATAAAAGAATTAATAACTCATCCAACTTTGAAGAAATGCCATCTGACAACTTTCCTTATTAAGTTCCTAGTAATGTAATTTCACTAGCGATTTCTCTGTCTCAAATATCCAATGAAACGTATTCCAATACCGACGTTGGAGCTACTAGCTATAAATTTATTATTGACGCATAGAAACTTATAGGAAATTTTATGGATTGAAACATTAATTGAATAATCTAATATTGACCTTTTCAAGTAAAGTTGTACCGACTAATTGGTTTTTCAATACATTAATTATGCGTACTGCTAAAGAGTAGAATGCCTTGCTTGAGTCTGTGTTTCCGAAAACCTATACACTATTTTTTTCGCACGCCTTCTCGGGTCTTCAGACGCCAGGGTTTAAGGTGGCCCATAAATCATTTCCCGCACACCCCGACTAAAACTTCTTGGATTGTTTGATTGTAAGTTCACGCGAATGTCACACATTGAAATAAAACTATTTTTAACCGATTATTATTTTATTATTTAGGATTGTTATTTTATTATTTACATTGAACCCGACCGACCGTCGACGACGAGTCTCCCCGTGACCATGGCTGCTGAAAAGAAATTGAAAAGTCGGGTTCAATGTAAATAACAAAATAACATCAAATATATCGCGATTGAATCCATTAAAAATAGTTTTATTTCAATACATAATGTCATTTAAATGTCAATTAAGCATATTATATGGATTTAAGACTGGATTTTTTTTAGTGATAATAGGCTCGGGTTGGACCACTTTCTCACCTGTTGGTAAGTGATGAATGGTCGATGCTGGAGCACGCTTAACTATTAGCAACCTGTTCACTCTAGACTTGAAGAATCCCAGGGTATAGGTTTTCGCGCGTCGCAGGGAAGATGGGGACACCGTGGTTCCCAAGCCCGAGGGGGCCATCGCGAAACCGGGGATGGCCCAGTATTAGTCGGGGTGCGCGGGAAATGATTTATGGGCCACCTTAAACCCTGGCGTCTGAAGACCCGAGAAGGCGTGCGGGTTTAGTCGCATCAAGCCCGAAATCCGAGGCGATTTCAGGATAAAAAAAATAGTGTATAGGTTTTCGGAAACACAGACTCAAGCAGGGCATTCTACTCTTTAGCAGTACACATAATTAATGTATTGAAAAACCAATTAGTCGGTACAACTTTACTTGAAAAGGTCAATATTAGATTATTCAATTAATGTTTCAATCCATAAAATTTCAGCATTCTTCACCTTTATAGAACTAGGGATACTAGGTATCATGATAAGGGTTCCTTTTAACCACTAGATTGATCACAGGCCAAGTTTATTAGAAATAAGTACAATTATTCAGTGAGTTTAAGTAGGTTAGTGAGTTATTTGAATGAATAATACATGACAACATGTAGGTGGAATACGAATTAGGATAGCTGTAAGAGAGGAGTGAGTGAGTGGAAGGTATAGGTAGTTATCTAGGGCAGGAAAAGTGAAAGGGATTGAGTGAATGAGTTGGTTTCGGAGTAGTAGTAGGAGTAGTAGGAATAGGGTACAAAAAAAATAAGGGACGGCACAGAAGAAGAAAGGAGGGGTGGGGGAAGAAGTTCACGCGAATGTCACACATTGAAATAAAACTATTTTTAACGGATTCTATCGCGGTTTACTTGATGTTATGTTAGTATTTATATTGAACCCGACCGACCGTCGACGACGAGTCTCCCCGTGACCATGGATGCTGAAAAGAAATTGAAAAGTCGGGTTCAATGTAAATAATAGTATCATGACATTATGTAGTCATTCTCATTCTTCGAGCCTTGTTCCAACTCCATTGGGTCTGCTTTCGGTTGAACAACAAAACGGCCGAACTTCGATTCAATCGAACTGTCCGCTAAGCGACTGCCCCAGACCTCCCAGATCCGCGTCTGTCAATCAGCAGGTGTACCTACCGGCTTGCAGGTGATGTAGACTTGAGCCCCGATAATTATGGTGGGCCTCAATTTTTTTTTTTTACTTATGGAAACCTCCACGGTCTGCACCCCACCGGAGCTAACGGTATGATGGGTTGTCGGACTAAAACCGTACGGTGTTTTTTGCGTCAGCCATGTGCTGGTGTGCCCTAGAAAGGATATTCCAGTAACCCCACCGGCTCCAGTTGCCAACGCTGGCGACCCCGACGCGTTGTTGGAGATCTAATCCCCCCTCCCCTTAAGAGATGCGCGCGGGGAAACAGACGCGCCGCCACCCTGAGCCTGCTTCTGCTAGAGTGACGGTTTCAAAGACATCATCTTATTTGCAAAAAAGTCTCGTTTTAAAAAAGGACACCCCTTGACACCCCTTTGCGTGCTTTACGCATATCCGTTTCACGTTTAGTTTTGTGAAGAACATTCTCAAAAGTGATTCAACGAAAAGATTTTGTGAATATATTATGCATAAGGATAACAAAAAATGTCAACCTTTCTAGTTTACAACTTCGCGCAGTAAATAACCAATCTAGTTTTATGGTACAAGATGTTCCGTATTCATTGTTTCATGAATTTTGAAATTAAGACGAGACACTCAATTTTATGAGCACGTTCTTATAGGTTCAGTCGAAATTGATTGTGTAGAAGACTTACGTACAAAACGAGTAAAAATGCTAATACGAGAAAGTTACGCGGTAAGGATGAGGTGCGGTGTTAAAACCGGTGCCAAGTAGAACACACTGTATGCGGATTGGACGAATCCACTACGAGATATGCTATAAAAGCGAAATAATTGCCGTATCCTAACTAATATTATAGATTGGCTTGTGTTTAAACACCTACAAGAAATTCACCTATTTAACTATCAATAAAATTCGAAACGCTTACCAAAACGGAATAATGGTCACCAAAACGGATGAATGGTCACCAAAACGGATAAATGGTCACCAAAACGGAGAAATGGTCACAAAAATTTTTTTTTTTGGTGGACTTAGATTTGGGTTAAAAAAACTTTAAAACACGTGTAACCCTGGCTCCTAGGTGACAGCCTCGTGAGCGACCAGGATCAACGCTAAAAAGATGATGAAAGTATTTTTACCTCCAGAGATATACAGGCTTGAGTTATCTATATTAAAAACTAGCTGACCCGGCAAATTTCATTCCGCCTTAAACCTTATCAGCTGAATTTATTCGTAAATGTCTCGAGAGGTCCCGGGTTCGAATCCTGGCCATTACACTACCGACGTGAACCCATTCCTAACACAAGCAATTTAGCTTAGCTGGAGGGGTTAGGGGGAATATTAGTAATTTCGGTTGCTAATATTCTTTAAAAAAAAAAAAAAGACCCAAGACGGCGTGAGGTTTTGGTTGGCTCGAGTCCGACATAACCACCTCCACTGGCCGGGATAATACAAAAAAGTCACAAAAATAGTAAAAAATCGAAGGTCATGAAAATCGGTATTTTTTAAATATATATATAGACGCATGTACACGAAGGTATGCCAGGCAATGATACGGCTAATACATTAAACTTTCACATACTACTTCATAGCATATCGTGCCGCCATAACTGGTTCAATGTTATTAGTGCCAAAGCTGATGCTTCGATGCGCTTCGATTTGGGTTTACTATCGTCAGTGTAGAATTATAGATTTTGATCGGTAAAAGACAACATCTAGGATGGGACTTGAACTCGCGACCAGTCCCTTACAGGGGGGTAATTTGCAAGATTTACGTAGATAAATAAATAATAAATAGTCTAGTCTACGACATTCTACACAGCGCTTTCTAGACCCAAAGTAAGCATAGTTTAACTAGCTTGTGTTATGGGTTCCAGAATGCGGATAAACATACTTATATACTTTTTTTTTTTTTTGTAAATACATACATATTATACATAGAAACACCCAGACCAATGCAAATAGACATATTCATGCATACAAATATTTGCACTGAGCGGGAATCGAACCCGCGCCCCCTGTCGTAGCAGTCGAATGCACTACCGCTACGCCACAGAGGCCTCCAGCGTTGCCTTGAGACGTATATTTTCGGAGAATTTCGAATATCTGGGACGTGTCTAGATGGCTCAGTTGGTCAGAGCATTCCCCCTGTAAGGGACTGGTCGCGTGTTCAAGTCCCGTCCTAGATGTTCTCTTTTTCCGATCTAAATCTATAGGAAAAGCTAGCAATTTATTGCTTAAAAATTTAATTAGATTATGTGTAAAATTATCTTTGATTTTCTTAAGTAATAATCTTGTTATTAAGGTGAAATTCTATAAATATCATCCTCATAGCGACTTCACTAACATACTTCGGGACCCAAGCCCACTGCTGATTAACGGAGAAGGCTCTGGCGACCCGCCAACACGCACTGGACCAGCGCGGCGGGTTACGGTCCAAACCCCCCATCCCAAAATGACGATGGACAGACCGGTCAAAATGGAAGTCAATGGGGGAGGCCTACGTTCAGCAGTGGATTTCCTACGGCTGATATGATGATGATGATGATAGCGACCAGTTGTGAGTTTAAACTTTGGAAATCAAGGTCCGCTTATTGTTTTTGATTTATCTATTGGCTTTTCCGGGAGCGACTGCTATCTGACTACCGCTGCACTACAGCCTCGTTTAGCTGACTGGTGCACTGCCTAGCAGGTGAGATTGACTTGGGGCCCTAAGGAATTTTTAGGACCCTGCACACCTTGAAATATATGTAATACTAATAAATATATATAAGCGTCGGTAGCTTACTGGTTAAGGAGTCGACCCTACGATCGAGAGGTCCCAGGTTCGAATCTTGGCCATTTCACTACCGAGGTGAACCCACTCCTAACACAAGCAATTAGGATTAACTCAAGCGGTTAGGGGGAATAGTAGTAATTCCGGTTACTAATATTCGTAAAAAAATACCCTTGGCCTACAGAAACCTGTTCCCGGTATAAAAGTAGCTCCTGTAGTATTTTCGGTCATACTATATGGAATGCTGACCCTGTTTCTTCAATTAGTAGAAACCTTTGCTTAGGATAAAGACAGTCTATGTCCTATTGCCAGTTATTCTATGAGGAATACAGACTGTAAAACATTAACCTACTTATTATTATATCTGTGCATCCATCCGTTTAAAACATTATTTTTCATCCAAGTGGTAAACCTGTTTGCAGCCAAACCTTGTAAAAACCTGGATGTCCACGGATCAGATATGGACTGGTTGGTTTTTATAGTCGAGGACGGATATTGGACCCCCAAATCCCAACCCGGAAATACTGCGCCAGAGCCTCATTCATCAATTAGCCGCCGATTTTGGCTCATGCCACGATGAATTTGGTGGGGACCATCCACCCCACGAAATTTATTCAATGAAATTGTTTAACATTTCACTATACCGTCTTCTTGAGGTAGTTCACTTAGAGCATCCGTCTGAATAGCAGCTCCGCGAATAGCACCTAGTCTAGTCCACGAAATAGAAATAGAAATCTTTGTTCGCAAGAGACACAGTATGAAAGATGTTACATTGTATTTTCCCTGACCGGGGCTTGTGTTTCGCCGATCTGTCGGCATGCAAATTTGTCTTAAAATTAATGCAATTTACATAGTCTTCAAGTAGTAATCATAAAATGTCATACATATGATCAACTGAAGTGAAGAGTATTCTTGCAAGGTCAACTTTCAGAAGCAAGTTTTTTTATTTTATTTTTTCTTACAGTGTTACTATGTTACTACATGATATCATCGAAATAAAACTGTTTTTTTAACGGATTCTATCGCGATTCATTTGATATTATTTTATATTATACATTGAACCCGGCCCTTGCGCTGCTTTACCAGTGGCGCAAGGAGGCGCTGGAGCGGGGCCATAGGCCGGAGCCCCGAGAAATCAGGGCTCAGCGGTCCCTGCTCCGCCAGGAACCCATGGAGACATGGAGGGTGCGACTTGAGCACCCAAGGTGGGGGGAATCCACCATTGCGGCGGTGAGACCGATCATGAAGGAGTGGTTGGAGAGGGACCATGGGGACCTCTCCTACCGGATGTGCCAGATGGTTACCGGACACGGGTGCTTCGGTAAGTATCTGTGGCGCATCCACCGGGAGACAACGCCGCAGTGCCAGCACTGCGAGGATCCTGGCGAAGACACAGCGCTCCACACGTTGGTGGAGTGCCCTGCGTGGGCGTGTCAACGCCGGGATCTCGTTGCGGTCCTGGGCGTGGACGTTCTCTCGTTGGAGACCATGGTGAAGGCCGTGGTCTCCGACGGGAGCAAGTGGCACGCCGCCGCCTCTTTCTGCGAGCAGGTAATGCGCGCGAAAGAGACGGCGGAGAGGGAGCGGGAGAGAACCCTGCCCCCCGAGTTTCGCAGTCTGCGACGAGGACGCCGCAGACTCATCTACGCCCGGGACTACCGACCTCCATGATCGGGGCCTGAGGACGGCAGTTGGCCGACTCGCCGTCCTTACAGAAGCAGGCCGTGGCGGAGGCGTGTCGTGTGTGCCCTACACACGCCTGCCAACTCACCGAAGCGGGATAAAACCCGACCCCACCAGGCGAGGCCGCGGTGGCGGCCAAAGCCCGCCGGCAACCCTGCGGTTATCCTTTCGAGGGCTTACCCGGGGTGCCCGGCAACGGACACTTGGGGAGGACACCGTGCGGTTTTAGTCGAGACACGACATAACCACCCCCGCTGGCCGGCGGGGGGGTATCCGAAGGGATTTCCGCACGTTAAAAAAAAAAAATACATTGAACCCGACGGTTCGGTTGCTTTTCAGCAGCCATGGTTACAGGGAGACAAAAATATAGCTTTATTTCAATGTGTGACATTCGCGTAACCTTCCGACAATAACACGATATTATTCATCTCAGTCATATCATCTAATATTAATAATTATATTTCGATAGTAATAGTAATTTAATTAATTTACTCATTATATAATAGCAATTTCTAATAATACTTATAAAATAAAAAATGTGTACGTGTATAACTAGTGTACACAGGTAGGAAGTGAAACTTCTTTATGACCTTATTTTTCGAAAAATGATCTACTATATGCAACTTTACAGAAATTGGTTAAATAAAGTTAAATTAGATAAAGTTTAACAAAATGCTTTTATTATCATAGACATGAATACAAATAATACAATTATTTCATTTTACCTTATTACTACTAAGATTATTACAGTATTTCATTAAAGTACAAAACAGTTGTATTAGTTAATAATAACTAGTTTTAATGGAATTATATATATTGACCGATAGTTACAATCAAAAACTGAGGTTAACCTTAAATAACTTGAAAAAAATAAATCACACCCACGTGTTAGAAAAAGAGATATAATTACGTACTTTTTTCAGAAATTCCTTGGAATTAGAATTAAAATAAACCCTTTGATTTTGCTGATCACTATCAGTCGAATAAATCAACTTTTTTTTAAAGATGGCGCGTAACGGAAAATTGTGACGGTCATTTTTTTTCCAACGCCGATAAAGAAGTTTCACTTCAACACTACAAAAAAAAATTCAACTAACATGACAAATGGAATGCAGGTGATGTAGTGAAGGAAGCTCGTGAAGTATCTAAGGACAGAAGCAAAGGTGTGTATGTATCTATGTGTGTATGTAATGTATTCATTTTCTTCGTTTTAGCATTGGTCCCGGTTGCATCCGAGGGTTTTAACCTCAGAGCCCAGGGTCCGCGAACATCTTCTCGACCTTTTTACTTTTTTACTTGCGGATATCCCCTCGGATACCCCCCGCTGGCTAGCGGGGTCGGTTATGTCGTGCATCGACTAAAACCGCACGGTGTCCTGCCCAAGTGTCCATTGCCGGGCACCCCGGATAAGCCCTCGAAAGGATAACCCCAGGGTTACCGGCGGACCTTGACTGCCAGCGCGGCCTCGCCTGATAGGGTCGGTTTATCCCGCGTCGGTGAGTAGGCAGGCGTGTAGGACACACACGACATGCCTCCGCCATGGCCTGCTTCTCCTCCTCCTTTGATTTAGCTTATATGGTTTTCATGGAAACAACAGCCGTCTGATCTCCCAATTCTCAGAGGAAATTCTGCGCTATAATCTCGTCTATTAATCGGTAGGTGTTTACCGGTCAGGTTAACTTGGTCCCAAAGGCTTTGGACGGACCTATACACCCGCAAATAGAAGCAAGATGTATAATATGTACTTGAAATTACTTGACGACCTCTGTGGCGTAGCGGTATTGCGTTTGACTGCTAAGTCAGAGGTCGCGGGTTCGATTCCCGCTCAGTGCAAATATGTATCTTTGCATTGGTCTGGGTGTTTATATGTATAATATGTATTTATTTACAACAAAATAGAAGTATTGAAGTATGTTTACCCGCATTCTAGAACCCATATGACATTGCTCTGCTTAGTTTGGGTCTAGATGGCGTTTGTACACGAATATTTATTTTATTTTATATTAAGTCCATTTGTAACCAGTGCGTGGCCTTGAATAAACTAAAACTGCTTCCTAACTTCGTCGATTAGAGCAATTTGTATGGAACACAAGTTTCAAGTGAGAAATTTAGACGAATGGTTAGTTGGGACATAATGCAAACATTGGAATAGTTTGTAACTGGTAATGAGTTTGTGAAGTGGGAGCAAGTGCAACTGTGTCAAAGGTCCTGGGTTCATCTGAGTGAAACACTTTAAGTTAGGTAAATAACTCTTTAATATTGACGACTTTTCTCCTCCCCTTTACCGCAATGCCTAAAAACAAAGGTGTTCGACCAGTGCGTCCTACCTGTCATGACTTACGGTGCCGAAACGTGGACATTGACAGTGAGGCTAGTCCACGACTTAAAAGTCGCGCAGCGGGCTATGGAGCGAGCTATGCTTGGGGTTTCTTTGAAGGATAAAATCCGAAATGAAGTCATCCGACAAAGAACTAAAGTCACCGACATAGCTCGCACAATAAGCAAGCTGAAGTGGCAATGGGCTGGCCACATCTGCTGAAGGACCGATGGCCGATGGAGCAAACGAGTCCTAGAGTGGAAACCACGAATCGGTAAACGGAAGGTAGGACGTCCCCCAGCAAGATGGACGGACGACCTGAAAAAGGTAGCTGGGATAGACTGGATGCGCAAGGCGGAGGATCGGGTGCTATGGCGTGCAATGGGAGAGGCCTATCTCCAGCAGTGGACTGCAATATGCTAATTGATTGATTGATTGATTGAAGACCTCTCTGGCGTAGAGGTAGACTGCTAAGTCAGAAGTCGCGGGTTCGATTCCCGCTCAGTGCAAATATTTGTTTGCATGAATATGAATATTTGCATTGGTCTGGATGTTTCTATGTATAATATAATATGTATCTACAAAAAAAAAGCATCTTAGTATGTATATCCGCTTTCTAGAACCTATAACACAAGCTAGTTAAGTTATGCTTACTTTGGGTCTAGATAGCGCTGTGCACTGCTTAACGTAACCAAAGTATTTTTAGGGATTTTCTTTAGAAAAGCCCTATTGCTATCGAGTTGTCGTCGAACTCGTCGTTGCCAATTTTCTGTCACGGTTTTGGGTATGAAGGAGATGAGCTATCGAGTTGCTGTTTTCGGTAATAGATTCGTGCTGGGGTGAACCATTGCAAGATAAAGAAAAAATCGCAAAACTCGCAAACGAAAAAAAAACCAAAAACGAAAATCCCTTGTATTCGGCTGAGCTCGTCTCAGGAATTCAACTTGTTTTAAATATCTCCAATGTACAGACACAACTAATTTAAAATTTAGAATAGCAGTGTAAACAAAACAACATTACAATATGTTACGTCGGTATATAGTATATAAGACGACCTCTGTGGCGTAGCGGTAGTGCATTCGACTGCTAAGCCAAAGGTCGCGGGTTCGATTCCCGCTCGGTGCAAATATGTGTATTTGCATTGGTCTGGGTGTTTCTATGTATAATATGTATTTATTTACAAAAAAAAGTATTTAAGTATGTTTATCCGCAATCTAGAACCCATATGACAAGCTCTGCTTAGTTTGGGTCCAGATGGCGTTGTGTACTTTGTCATACAATATTTATTTATTTATTTAGTATATCTAATTTAAAGATTAATATTCGAATGAAACAGCCGGATGTTCGGAAGTAATCTGTTCATTTCTTCAACCGAAATTATAAGTCGGTCAAGTCCAACTACTCACTAAGAGCAATTACTATTTTGTCTGATCTATGATTTCTCAAAGATATCTTAAACCTCTCTCTCGTCACCCAAGGATATAATATGATAAAAAACGCAAAACTAAATTAGTAAGTGAAAGTTTCGTCGAAAATCTTGATGACTCCGAGATACTTAAATTGTGACTCATATTGGTGACTAGTTGCGCAGACGACGTTGCGTCGTCTGCGTGAACTTACATCCGGGGCTTTACGCGAGACAGAGAAACAATTTTTTTTTTAAATCACCCCATTAGCATTATATATGCACACATTAAAAAAAAGTGTATATTATTGATTTTAGATTGACATGGTCATTTACATTAAAATTAGAATTATAAACGGGATATTTACCATGTTTATTATCTTTTTCGAGAATCCGATATTACGGCACTGTTACAAGTACCATGATCGCGGATGTACTGGTACATCCGTGATTTGAATGTATATTATTATTACAAACGGATACTTCAATTTTATTCATTGGTATAGATGAAGAATAAAAAAGCGGCCAAGTGCGAGTCGGACTCGCCCATGAAGGGTTCCGTAGCAGCAAGTAAGATATTTTTTTTTTTAATTTTTAAATTTGAGTTGATTGAATGAAAGGTAAATTGCGGTTTACGATTTAAGACGTATTAAAAAAAAACTACTTACTAGATCTCGTTCAAACCAATGTTCGGTGGAAGTTTACATGGTAAAGTACATCATATATTTTTTTTAGTTTTATCATTCTCTTAGTTAAGAAGTTACAGGGGGGGGACACACATTTTACCACTTTGGAAGTGTCTCTCGCGCAAACTATTCAGTTTAGAGAAAAATGATATTTGAAACCTCAATATCATTTTTGAAGACCTATCTATAGATACCCTACACGAATGGGGCTGATGAAAAAAAAAATTGAGATTCAGTTCTAAGTATGGCAAAATTTATTGTTTTCAATCAACT
The DNA here is from genome assembly GCA_946251805.1 of Cybosia mesomella. NCBI lineage: Eukaryota > Metazoa > Arthropoda > Insecta > Lepidoptera > Erebidae > Cybosia > Cybosia mesomella. The sequence goes on from OX276413.1 coordinate 2,892,075, forward strand.
CAAATATAAAATTAAAAAAAAACCATTATTATGTTACTTGCTGCTACGGAACCCTTCATTAGCGAGTCCGACTCGCACTTGGCCGCTTTTTCTGTTGTACTCTGTCCAACCGTTTATTAAAATTTTACCAGCTCAATTTTTCTTCACTTATTTATATTATGTTAACATTCAATTTCACACAACAATCGACTTTGCATGAAGTTGCAATCGATTTTACACATGGTTTTCTTTTTATTTTTTTTTTATTTTTTTATGTTACTATTCATTTATTTATTTAATAATGGTCAAGAGATACATATCCAAAATAATACTAAATTAAATTAACACTACACACTATTATTACTAAAATAAACTAAATAAAATAAATAAAATATTTACATGCATAATGCGTCGTGAAATTCCTCTACATCGTCACCGACCGGAAACGTTCCCAGAAGGCTGGCAGCATTGCCACGTTGAATGGCAATGCTTATTCTCTGTGCAAGATAATAACCAGCCCTCTGGTCACGCGTAGCGTCGATCAGCCGCTTTGTTAAATCTTTGTACACGAAGCGGGCACTTGGGCCCCATGTCCCCAACGTTTCAACCCCAAACGGCTCAAAAATATAATCACCCTTTCTTTTTAATAGGAAAGTTGAATGACATGTTTATAACCTTGAATACTTGGGGCAAGGTACAATTCCCGAAGAGATATCTTATAAATAATATATTTATTTTTTACTAGCTGTGCCTGCGACTTCGTCCGCGTGGATTTTGGTTCTTTTGCGCGGAACCCTAATGTTTTTTCTAAAATAAAGTACCTTATGTTACGCCTTGTAAGGTGTTACGGTGTTACGTGTGGGTGTTACGTAACATTACCTATCTGCCAGTGAAAGTCCCGTCAAAATCGGTCCAGCCATTTCAGAGATTAGCCGCAACAAACAGACAGACAGACAGACAAAAATTGTAAAAATGTTATTTTGGTGTATGTACCGTATATGTATACGACATGTAGTAAAAAACGGTTATTTCAATATTACAAACAGACACTCCAGTTTTATTTATATGTATAGATGTATAGATAAGGATAACTATCTAGTAACCGAAATTACTGTTGTTCTCGTTAACCCCTACAGCTAAACTAATTGCTTGTGTTAGGTGTGGGTCTACATCAGTAGTGTAATGGCCAGGATTTGAACCCGGGACCTCTCGACCGTAAGTTCTATTGCCGTATTTGGGCCCTGAAAATCGTCGGGGGCCTTTTTCACCCTATGTTATATCTATGAATCTCACGCTAAAAACCGAACATAAAAATATCTCAATAATCGCATCTAAACCATAAAAAAGTACAGCACATGGCTATAAAGAAAATATTTTACAAAAAACCTCAATCTCGTTTGCGCCTATTCAAACTTGACCTAGCAACACCATTTTTTTTTCACAATTCACAATATGTTCGTCTTCCACTCAACCGAATCAGTAGGCCACCTTGAAATGTACACATGCACAAAACACGAACGAAAGAAGCCCCCAAAATTTATTGTTTTTTTTTTCTATTTTTGTGTGAAAATCATAATGCGGTTCACAGAATACATCTACTTACCAAGTTTCAACAGCATAGTTCTCATAGTTTCGGAAAAAAGTGGCTGTGACATACGGACGGACAGACAGACAGACATGACAAATCTATAAGGGTTCCGTTTTTTGCCATTTGACAACGGAACCCTAAAAATGAACTATTATAAACCAACATTTAAAAAAATACATTTCTTTGTATTGGATTATGATAACCTTTCGAACTTTTGAAATAAGTCGTATATAGTATCGTGTTTTAATTTTCTTTTCATTACTCATACTCTGAAAGTAGGTCTGAAGTTGCCTGAGGAGCGGGATGAAAGTAATACTTTTTTTTTTTTTTTTTTGGCTTCTATGCATCGCATTTGGCCACAGACAAGTTAGGGAAATACTAAATAGGTTTTTTTTTAAATAACTTAATAGGTCGGAATTTGGAAGGAGAGAAAAAAGGATTGAGTATGTATTTAAGGAATATGTATATATTACACCTTTAAATTCTAATATTATTTATTTCAATAAATGAGGCTATTATACTATAAACATTATGATTACATAAATATAATAAACATTGGATGGATGTAGGAAGAGGTATATGAATTCTAATTAAACTATTTAGGAAGTCAATGTGGTCATACAATGAACAAGAAAAGAAAATGTGGTTTGTATCTCCATAAAATCCACAAGAGCAAAGAGGACTGTCCACAATGCGAAATTTATGCAGCATTGCTGGAGTACAAACATGTCCCAAGCGCAGCCTGCAGATTATAGACGTTACTGTTTTGTTTAATTGTATTTTTGAAAACCAGGGTTTAACAGGAATGACTGGTTGTATATATTGGTAGTATTTTCCCTTGTTATTATCACTTCCCCAGTGCTGATGCCATGTCTCAATTAAAAAAGATTGGGGGAGAGACATCAAGTCATGCCAGTAATTCTTATATGGAAAAACGTCTCCATCGACAACAGCTTCTTTAGCTAGTTGGTCAGCTCTTTCATTGCCAAAAATACCAGCATGACTTGGAACCCATGTAAAAGTTACGCTATAACCCAGGTCTGTACATTGGGACAAAAGGTGTCGTATTTCAAATATTACAGGAGCAACTTTTTGTTTTTTGAATGGAGACCGGGATAACGCTTGAAGTGCGCTGAGTGAATCAGTAAATATTATGGCATTTGTGATTTTTAAAAGAATAATATATTCGATGGCTTTTAAGATACCGGTACATTCACCAGTATACACTGAGGATTCCGGCGGCAATTTAATTTTTTGAATTATTTTGTACTGTGAGTGGTAGACTCCTACGCCCACGCAGCTATTATTGAATTTGGATGCATCTGTGAATATTTGGTGCCAAGTACTATGCGAATTATTATTTAGATTGACATTGTTATTAAATTGATTTAAACCTATTCTATAATCAATTATAGGGTCTATAACAAGAACGTTATACGGATATTGGTAAAGAGGAAGGCGGCTTCCCTGATGTACTGGAGATTCTAGACTCTTAAATCTCCTATAACTTTTTACAAGACAGGGAGCTTCTTTATGAGCCCAATAATCGGAGGATTCTACCATCTCTGAAAGTAATTCTACTTTTTTAAGTAATGGATGATCTTTGATTTGTGTAGTGCGAAATAAGAATCTATCACATATGTACTGTCTTCTTAATTTAATAGGGGGGTCACTGCATTCAACCTGTAAGCAATTTATTGGACTAGATCTCATAGTGCCAGTAATGATTCGTAGGGCCTTGGATTGGATAACATCTAACTTTTTAAAAGCACCTACATTACCAGGCTCTAACAAGAAGGTTCCATAATCAAGGACACTCCTTATTAAGGCATTATATATTAGCCTCATGGTAAATGGATGGGCACCCCATCGAACGCCAGAAAGACATCTTAAAATATTAATGTTACGTTCGCATCTTGCTAAAATATATTCACAATGGGGAGCACCGGTGAGTTTGGAATCCAAAATTACTCCTAAAAATTTTACCTCAGTGTTTAGCGGTAGTGGTACGTCATTGTAACTAATATTGACCTCTGGTATTACTCGTTTTCTAGAAAATAAAACCACTGAACTCTTTTGGGGTGATAGAGTTAATCCGTTTTTGTCAAGCCAAATATTTAATGCTCTTAAAGCTGAGGATAAAGACTCCTTACATTCATTTATGCAGTGACCTTGAGCATACAGGAGCAAATCATCTGCATACTGTGAGACACTAACATTAGCATACTCTCTAACAGAACATTCTAGATCCACTGTATAAACATTGTATAATAATGGGCTTAAGACCGATCCTTGGGGTAAACCCTTCCATACAGTTCTACATATTTTATTTATTTTATTATTATCAGGCGAATATTGTATAAACCTTTCTGATAGCATATTTATAATAAAGTTGGCTAATAGAAGTGGAACATTTAATAATGCTAATTTTTGTTTCAAAATTGATATAATAACATTATCATATGCTGCTGTAATGTCTAAAAAAGCTGCTAGGACAGATTCATTGTTTGTGAACGCAAGCCTAATGTCAGTGGTGAAAGTACTTATGCTATCCATAGTACTTTGACCTTTTCGGAATCCATGTTGGCTGTCTGATATTAAATTATTGAATTCCAAAAACCAATCTAATCTACTTTTAATGAGGTGTTCTGAAATTTTAGCTAACACAGTGGACAAAGCTATGGGACGATAGGAAGAAGGGTCTGAGCTGATTTTGTTTGGTTTTAGTAGCAATATCAAGTCTTGTGTTCTCCATTCACGAGGGATATGTCCTGAGAACATCACTTTGTTTATTATATGCAGATAATAGTTAAGGCTATCATTATTAAGATTTGTTATAAATGAATATGGTATATTATCGCTACCTGGAGCAGAGTCCTTCAAATTTGGTAAAATATTATTTAGCTCTTTCAATGTAAATGGGGAATTTAAATCATTAAAATTATTGTTATTCTGAATATTAATAATGTAAGAGAGGCTAACGTGATAGTCAGGTACGGATGGAGGCGCCAATCTATCCATTATCTGTTCTACAAGTTCAGGACACACCACTTGATTTTTATTATTATTGAAGCATGATCTAAATTTCCTTATATTTTGCCAAACAATGGAAGGACTAACATCAGGACTTAAGGATTCACAAAAACGTTTCCAACCATCCTTTTTTTTTTCCCTAAGGAATGTCTGTGTTTCCTTGGCTATATGTTGATAACTATCAAAGTTTTCTTCCGTCATGAATGTACAGTACTGTCTTTCAGCATTTTTTCTTCTTTTCACTGCTTGTGTACATTCATCATCCCACCATGGAGGAGATAGTATTTTATTAGGGCCCAGACTCTTAAGAGGGAAAACTTCATCCGCCACTTCTATCAACATTTTAGCGAATGACTCACAACATGTTAGGACATTAGAAGAGGAAATGCAAGGTAGGTTCGATATCCGCTGTTCTACTGTGTCTCTATACAGGTCCCAGTTTGCATTATTTAACTTATGTCTTATACGTGGATTTCTGTTCTGTTTCAGAGGTTTACTGAATGGTAAAGTAATCATGATTGGAAAATGGTCACTGCTAAATGTATAGTCTAAAGGTTCCCAAGCTAATGAAGATGCCAGATCAGGTGTGGAGATAGTTAAATCCGGAGCAGTTGGGGGATTACAAAGACGAGTTGGGGTACCAGTATTTAATATACATAGGTTTAACTGGTCAATCATTTCTAACAGTTGTATACCATAGTATCTTGTCATGGGACAGCCCCAAGCCTGGTGATGTGAATTAAAGTCTCCAAAACAAATGAATGGTTTTGGAAAATAATTAAACAAATTATTCAGTTCATTAAAAACATGTAGAGAAGGACGAGAAAAATAAATAGATACATAACAGATATTATTTACAATAATAGCAAAGACAGATAGTTCATTGCTATAGGAAGGGAGAGGAAGTACAGAATAAGATACAGAATTCTTAATGAGTATGGCAACTCCGCCATATTCATCAGGTCTGTCATTCCTTAAGCAGGAGAAACCAGGAATCCTAAAAATGGACCTCTGATTGAGCCAAGTCTCCTGTAGACATATAATAAATGGATCATGTTTATTTACAATATCAAGTAATGAATGTTTTTTTGGTGTTATGCTACGACAGTTCCACTGAATTGCAATTGACTTTTGAGCCATTGTCATTTGAAATTTTATTTAAAGTATCTAATATTATAGCAACGTTGGACGGTGAGAAGTAATACTTTTCATCCCTAGGGAGAATCGCTTTCAACTGACAGCTGTCAAATTATTTAAAAAAAAAAAAAAAAAACTATTTTCACATTTTTAATGTACCACCATGTACCAACTTTCTATACAGCCACTCAATTACAGCGCGATGTAAGATTGAAATAAAATAAAGTTAAGTAATGATTAAAGAAAATAATATTTTTTAAATAACTTTACTTTAGTTTAGTTTCAACAATTTCCTTAAAATGATATAGATTTGGGCAAAATATTTACCATATTTTCAATGATGAAAATGAAAAATAATGGCTGAATAGCTGGCCGGCCACAGAAAAAAAAACAAACAAAATAGGCGGAAAAGCGGCAATTCGATCTTCATTTGTTTTTCGATTTGAAGGTTTTACTCATTTTTACTCCTTTTTTTCTTTAGCTAATTCATGTTTTTATTTTTACTTTCCTTGTATTCGTAATGAAAAGTACAGTGTTTACCTCGGGTTAAAGACTTATTTAGTCCCTCGAACTATTGGCGCCCTCACTTCGTTCGGGTGCCAAACCTCGTCTCGGGACTAAATAAGTTACTTTCACCCCTAGGGTAACAATGTACTATTTTTTTGGCCGGCTGTCAAATATCCCAATTTTGCGGTTTCAGGGCGTTTCATGGTAGGGTTAAGGCCTAATCAATTGTCATGTTCCGTCCTCGGGCTCGAATGCGGTATAAGTGCGTTTCAAGGTACCGATTGCCCGAAATTTCAGTCCGCAATTACGAATGTACTTTCTTGGAAAGCCTGCAGGCTGTATCGAATCGAATGATCCATAAGTCTGTCTCACGCATGAAAAAACTCCTAGGCTGAGCACATGTCCTTGTATCCTTGTATCGACAATATAAGGCCCTTGAAGGCCCATAACTTACGCTGACCACGTATCTGCTGAGTTCAGACCACTCTTATTCGATTTTATTCCATCCTGAAGGTCAAGAGGGGTGTATAAATACCCATACTTCATTGGTTATTGTTTTGGTTCAAAATAATAGGGGTTAGGCTGTTATTGTGTACCGGGTTCAGTGCAGCTACTAAGCGTTATCTTGTAAACAAATGTAATAACAATGAAATAAAGAGAGAGCTCACAGCATAGCTCGGGTAGGTACTTTGATAAAACTTACACTTCAAACTACAAGACAACAACCATCTTTAGTCTCCCCTGCTGCATGGCTGCTGAAAAGAAACCGAAACGTCAGGTTCAATGTAAATAAGAAAATAACATCAAATAAATCGCGATAGAATCCGTTAAAAATAGTTATATTTCAATGTGTGACATTCGCGTAAACTTCCGACAATATCAAATGCTACATTTAATGTGGTTTTTGTATAAAACTCAGGCAGATTTAGGAATAATATTAGTCCATATGACCGACGGTTCATATTCTAATATTTCTTGCATACTCGCTACCATGCATAAGCGTCGATAGCTTAGTGGTTAAGGAGTCGGCCTCACGACCAGAAGTCTCGGATTCGAATCCTGGCCATTATACTAACGACGTGAACTCTTAACACAAGCTATTAAGCTCAGCTGGAGGGGGTTAGGGGAATACTATTAATTTCGACTACTGGTATTCTTATAAACAAGTTGAATTCCTGAGACGAGCTCAGCCGAATACAAGGGATTTTCGATTTTGCTTTTTTTTTTTGCGTTTTTTTGCGATTTTTTCTTTATCTTGCAATGGTTTACCCCAGCACAAATCTATTACCGAAAACAGCAACTCGATAGCTCATCTCCTTCATACCCGAAACCGTGACAGAAAATTGGCAACGACGACGACGTCGACGACAACTTCATAGCAATAGGGCTTTTCTAAAGAAAATCCCTAAACAAGTTGAATTCCTGAGACGAGCTCAGCCGAATACAAGAGATTTTCGATTTTGCGTATTTTTTTTTGCGATTTTTTGCTATTTTTTTATCTTGCAATGGTTCACCCCAGCACGAATCTATTACCGAAAACAGCAACTCGATAGCTCATCTCCTTCATACCCAAAACCGTGACAGAAAATTGGCAACGACGACGTCGACGATAACTCGATAGCAATAGGGCTTTTCTAAAGAAAATCCCTAAAAATTGTGGAAACTACTTTGTTTTTTAAAAGCTTTTATTGAGCATCAACTGGCCCGATTTTCATCAAATCTTGCAAATTAAATTTGATCCACTTCCCGGTTACAGATTGAGCTGAAATTTTCCATACATATGTGTAAATCGCATGACAATGCAATATTATAATGACATGGTGCTGATCTGATGATGGAGCTGGAAGGTGGCCATAGGAACATCGCAATGAAACGACACAACCTTATCGAATTTGGGCTCGTTTGAAGCGTCTTGACGAGTAATTTGTTTTTAAATGGTAAACAGGGTCTGATGATGGAGCTAAGTGGTCAGGAACTCTGAAATGAAACAACGCAACCCCATCGAGTTTCGGCTCGATTAATTTCAAATTTTTAAATGATATTGTCGGAAGTTTACGCGAATGTCACAATGTAAAATATAAAATAACATCAAATAAATGGGGATAGAATCCGTTAAAAATAGTTTTATTTCAAATTTTTAGTTCTTAACTAAAAGAATACCTTTTTTAGTGTTCCGTAGCCAAATGGCAAAAAACGGAACCCTTATAGATTCGTCATGTCTGTCTGTCTGTCCGTCCGTATGTCACAGCCACTTTTTTCAGAAACTATAAGAACTATGCTGTTGAAACTTAGAGAGTAGATGTATTCTGTGAACAGCATTAAGATTTTCACACAAAAATAGAAAAAAAAACAAGAAATTTTGGGGAGTCCCCAAACTTGGAACTGAAACTCAATTTTTTTTTCATCAAACCCATACGTGAGAGATATCTATGGATAGGTCTTTACAAATGATATTAAGGTTTCTAATATCACTTTTTTCTAAAGTGAATAGTTTGCGCGAGAACCCCAGTGTAACTTCTAAAATTACCATGTAAACTTCCACCGAAAATTGGTTTGAACGAGATCTAGTTAGTAGTTTTTTTAATATGTCATAAATCGTAAACCCCAATTTACCTTTCATTCAATCAACTCAAATATTAAAAAATTACTTTCTGCTACGGAACCCTTCATGGACGAGTCCGACTCGCACTTGCCCGGTTTTCTTTTAACTCCACTTGATTTTTCTTTTGACAAACACTACTATTTTACACACTATCAATCAATCAATTAGCCTATTGCAGTCCACTGCTGGACATAGGCCTCTCCCATTGTACGCCATAGCACCCGATCCTCCGCCTTGCACATCCAGTATATCCCAGCTACCTTTTTCAGGTCGTCCGTCCATCTACACACTAGCCATAAGGAAATTCCTTTTTATAATCGAATTCAAAAAGGAGGTTTTCAATTCATCACAATCTTTTTTCATGTGTCTTATTTGAGCTGAGTGAGACGAAGTCGAGCGAAAGCTCCTCATACCAGACTTCAGAATTTTCTTTGTCACAGGTCTCCTCCTAAACTACTAATCCAATCAGAACCAAATTTGGCACGATTAAAGAGGTCAATCAGAGGAAGGTTTATGGATATATTTTGAAAAAATTAATGCTACCACAGAGGAATGATCACCGTTAAAAAAAATCCAGATGTAATTACATAATAACCGCTCAAGACACTGTGACCAAACTTTACACGCTCAGAAAGCATGTCCAGAGTTGTGTCTTTCAAAAAGAATTTTCAAAATCGGACTTGCCACGGAGGAATGATCACTGTTCAAAATTTTCAAAATCCGGGTATCCGAAGGGAATTCCGCACGAAAAAAAAAAAAAAAAAACGCACACCCAGACCAATACAAATAGATATACTCATGTATACAAATATTTGCACTGAGCGGGAATCAAACCCGCGACTTCCGACGTAGCAGTCGGACGCTCTATATTATCTATATCTATACAAATAAATAAAAATTGAAGTGTCTGTCTGTAATATTAAACTAACAAATTTTCAATGATTGCATATGAATCTAAATATATTTTAAATTTTTGTCTGTTTATCAGTCTGTATTTCTGTCTGTTTGGCTTAGGTAATCTCTGGAACGGCTAGGCTGATTTTGAACAGACTTTCACTGTTAGTTATGTAATATTACAAGACGTAACATAGATTGCTTAAATTTTAGAAAAAGAATTAGGGTTCCGCGCAAAAGAACTAAAGGCCTATAAATCTAAATCCACGTATTATAAAATTGTAAATTAGGTGTGTCTTTACATTGGAGATATTGAAAAACCACGGTGTTCCCGTCTTGCCCCGGTTTGGGGGAGGGGCGCTAGTCGCCCCACCGTCCCGGCCTGCTTCTGCTGGGGTGACAGGCGGCCTCACCTGTCACCCCCAGGCCTGCGCTCATGGAGGACGGAGGTCGTTAAGCGACCTCCGGCGTCTGAGTCGCCTGCGACGCGCGGCGAGCAAGTTGCGGGCTCGGCGGGCCGGGAGAGTTCTAAATCTCTCCCGGGCGCGCTCCGCCATCTCCTTCGCGAGCATTACATGCTCGCAGAAGGAGGTGGCGGCGGCCCACGCGCTCGCGCTCCATTGATGTACCCATTTGAATTTTGAAATTCAATTAATTTGCTGGAAAGCTAACTACTTATAAAGATAATTGTTGTAGACCCGAGACGGACTGCGGTTTTAGTCGGTTCAAGCCCGACATAACTGCCCTCGCTGGCAGGCGAGGGGTATCCGATGGGATTTCCTCACGAAGAAAAAAAAACAAAAAAAAAGTTTGTACTTATGTATGAAAACTACCAAATATTTCCTCAATCGTCGACTTGCCTGTTATAAAAAAGGCTTCCATCAAAAAGGTTCAACGTACCGTAAATTCTTTTGTAAGTAACGGATGTGTAATATTAAATCTACAATGCCTACTTAGTATAAACATAAATGGAATACTCTCTTGTGTTAAACTAGCTGTTGCCCGTGGCTTCACCCGCGTAGAGTCAAGCAACAGTCATTTTGGCCGTTGCATGAATGGGCCGACTCGACCGAAGAAGCACCACCCTCTCACAGAATATCGACGCCAAGTAACAGTATTTGAACTGTTGCGTTCCGTTTGGTGAGTGAGAGTGCCGGAGCCCAAACTCCTTTCCTATCCCCTCCCAAAATCCTTTCCCATCCCCCCCCAATCGGAGATCACGGCTCTCACCATGGTCTCCACGCAACCGCAACCGCACCGCAACGAGATCCCGGCGTTGACTCGCCCACGATGGGCACTCCACCAACGACTGGAGCGCCGTGTCTTCGCCTAAATCCTCACAGTGCTGGCACTGCGGCGTTGTCTCCCTGTAGATGCGCCACTGATACTTACCGAAGCACTCCTTCATGACCGGCCTCACCGCCGCAATGGTGGATTACCCCCTCCCCACCAACTTGCTTGCTCAAGTCGCACCCTCCATGCCTCCATGAGGTCCTGGCGGAGCTGGGACCGCTGAGCCCATATTTCTCGGGACTCTGGCCTATGGGCCCGCTCCAGTGCCTTCTTGCGCCATTGGTACAACGACGCAAGGGCTCTCGCTTCCAGGATATACCACCTCGACGGAGATCGTGCGATACCCCCTGATGACTCTGATGGCCATCGCTTTTAACGGGCTGTTTAAAACAACCACGTTGCGGGCCGCCAGAGTCTCCACCAATATGAGGGCCTCGTACAGGGTCATGCTTCGCACGATCCCCAGGTACAGTCTCCTAGTGGGGGCGTTGGGTCTCTTAACGTTGGGCATCAGCCGCGATAGCGCGGCCGCAGCACCCTTCAGTTTCGCGACCAGACTTCGAAGATGTGGTCCGAAGTCCCATCGACTATCGAGTACGAGCCCCAGGTACTTCATCGTGGGCTCGATACCGATGCTTACGCCCACTACGGTTATGCTGGTTCCCACAGGTGGCTCCCTCCGAAGCCCGTGAAAGCACATAGCCTCAGATTTGTGGAGGGCCACCTCGAGTCCCAGCCGCCGTATTCGACCTATGACTTTTTGCACAGGGAGGGAATCGAACTCGTGGACTTCTGAGGTTGCAGTAAGACGCTCTACCGCTTCGCCACAGAAGTCATCACTGGACGCACTAGTTATCTATTAGATAATATAATCTGTGGCACTAGCTAGATATAATTAAGATACAATTAGTTACTTGTTTAGTGAGTTTCTCTTTAGAAAGGCATGGATCCTTAAACATCTGGTAAATATGTAATATTTGGTGAAAGTCCGTTTGACTTTATTACAAGTAGCACATAATTTTTGCAAAGTAGTAAATTACGTTTTGATGTGTTAAATTTATTAGTACGCTTCAGAGGTAAGATTGCGTTTTTCGATCGTTTTTTTTTTTAGAAAAGAATATCAGTAAATTAAATTAATAATTTTCCCCCTAACCCCTCCAGCTAACCTAAATTCCTTGTGTTAGGAGTGGGTTTACGCCGAAAGTGTAGTGGCCAGGGTACGAACCCGGCACAGCTCGTCCTTAACCACTAAGCTACCGAAGCTTTATGTCCATCGATCGATGAAGGCGGCTGTGAACATTCATTTGAGCGACCGCATTTTTTAAGTCACACATTGAAAAAAAACAATTTTTAACGGATTCTATCGCGATGTACTTGGTGTTGTATTATTATTTACACTGCACCCGACGTTTCGGTTGCTTTTCAGCAGCCAGCACCAAATAAATCTCGATAGAATCCGTTGCAAATAGATTCATTGTCATTTTTTTAGGGATTTTCTTTAGAAAAGCCCTATTGCTATCGAGTTGTCGTCGACGTCATTGCCAATTTTCTGTCACGATTTTGGGTATGAAGGAGATGAGTTATCGAGTTGCTGTTTTCGGTAATAGATTCGTGCTGGGGTGAACCATTGCAAGATAAAGAAAAAATCGCAAAAAAAAAACGCAAAATCGAAAATCCCTTGTGTTCGGCTGAGCTCGTCTCAGGAATTCAATTTGTTTTAATTACTGATGGGCTCACGTTTAATCTCTATCTCACCTGCCCCCTTATTCTGATTGACTAACCGTAATCGTGAGCTCGCGCGTTCATATAATACTAGCCGACACATTTAAGTTGGTTTAGTTTTACGTCACTTCTTTCTTCTATTCTAACCAATTGAAGTCATTGGCTACTCACGTTACGACTACGATTAAAACTCATTGTCAAACAGAATAAAGGCCCTGGTGGTGAGTAACGATGCGGTTCCTTCAAGGAAAACGTGATTCACAACAAGATTTGAAGATTCCCCGTTTATTACTTTCTGGAAACACAGACGGTTCAAGCCCGACATAACCATCCCCGCTGGCCAGCGTAGGGGTAACCGAGGGGACATCCGCAAGAAAAAAAAAAAGGTTCGGAACTCCACTCACACACATAATTAATGTGACGGTGAAATGTTTAGTGTATATGAGTGGATACTAAATAGTCGGGTTTTGGTATACAGCGCCCTACCAATATCCTTTAGGCCTCAAGAAACCAGACTTGCAAGCCGGTACATCTGCTATCGTCGGATGAAACTGTGGCGCAACCTTTCGTCTCAAGGTTCCCAAGGCGAAAGGTCAGACACCAGTTGCTCCTAAAAAAGCTATCTCATCAATCAAAAATAATAAGCAAACCTTGTACTCCAAAGTGCTCAAACTATGGACGCAACTGGAAAGTCACCATGAGGATTGTTATCAAGCCCTAACAAATAGTCGCTAATACGTTAAAAGTAAGTAAAAAAAAAAGGTATAGGAAGTACGTCTTCCTATACCTTTTTTTTTTGTGCGGAAATCCCTTCGGATACCCCCCCGCCGGCCAGCGGGGGCGGTTATGTCGGGCATGAACCGACTAAAACCGCACGCCATCTCGGGTCTACAGACGCCGGGGTGTAAGATTACCCATAGAGCATATCCCTCGCACTCCGACTGACCCTGGGCCATTCGCAGTGTCCCCTCTGATAAGAGCAGAGGGGTACCTGGAGCGACCACGCCCCCCCGCGGGCCTTGCAGGCCCGCCATGCCCCGACCCCCTCGTGCAATGGGGTCAGCTGGCCCTGAAAAGGGCCGGCTGGTCAGACTCTTGGCCGTTGACGTTAACGCCAGCTACTCCAGAGGAGCAATCAATGATGCGTCATCGCCCACGTTGCCCAGGGTGCACCAAACTTGGAGGTGTCCAACCAGTCGCACCCCTAACGTACTTCCTATACCTAATACATTTCTAGATTAATTAAGAGAATAGAGTAATTATTCCTAAAATGTTGCATGTAATAATGTAATTAATCAACACTTAATTCTTGATTCAACAAGTATTATATAAAGAGAGTAGCTAGATTAAAGTGGGCATTATTTTGTAGTGTGAAGAAATCTCAGTCTCAAATGGGGTATTCAATAAATACCTAGTTCTATTTTAACAAATCAATCTCCTGTATTTCACATTTACTTGATACATTCCGTTCTTCTATACAATCTGATTAGGTCAGGATAAACGACAAGAAAACATTTCCTCAATCCGCCGTCATCTTTTTTTGTTTTTTTTTAAATGTTCACCATAGAGTAATCGATTATATTCCAAAAGAGTCGATATCCCCGTATAGTAAATTTTTGAATTGTAATTTTTTTTTTTTTTGTTATTATTTCTGCTTCATGGCAATCTGTTTTCCAACAATAAGCCACTTCTTTGTTTGATTTCTCAGTTTATGTTTTCCTCAAGAGCCATACTTGTATGAAAATTCTTTTCACACGACTCTCTTGATGTCAAGTGGTAAATCTTTTATGTAGGCTCGGTAAGTCACTCCTTTTTAGCCGGGTATGGTGAAGAGCGTCGTCTCCACTCAGAGCGTGAATTGTAAATAATAAATAATTAACTAAATATAACTAAAAATAATTAATATTAGAAAATCATTACAGGAGACAGTTGTAAAGATCGGAGCTCTGATATAATATATATAGTATGATTACCCTGCTCGAGTTTCATTATACAGTTATCAAACATTATGATGATAATGACTTAATAATCATTGCCAATTGGCCATACCGATCAAGTAGGTTTAATCGCATATTCCTATGCCGTGACGAAATACGTCCTAATGTCATGACGCTCTCTAAAATTTATACTTATAAAGAGGTAATGTTTATGATATTGTTAGTTTGTAGGGGGTTATCTCTGGATCTACTTAACCGATTTTGAAAATTCTTTTACCAATATTAAGCCACATTATTATAGGCTATAATCTATAACGGTACTATACAAGGGAGCAGACCAGTAATCATAAATGTCAATAAATCCGGTAGACTCTCATACATTATATATTGTTACAGCGATCGTCGATATCTCGAAAACTACTGATCGAATCTTCTGGAAATTAAAACGCATTGTTAGTATCAAAGTACTCTACCAAACAGTGTAGAAAAATCTAGAAATACCAACACAAAACCACAAGTACTTCGAATACCTATACCTACTTTATCTACAAATCTTGAATACAAGGTTATTCACCTCGAATGTCGGCGCGACTGTGTAGGCACTTTTCTCGAACGCTCTACTTAGATACCTAACGTGCCTTATCTCTAGATGATTCCGGAACATTCTACCTATAGAAGAGCTATAAAAGGGCGCCCGGCTATCAACACGGGGTCAGTTTATTTTCGAAAGCGATAGCGAACACATCTTACCGAAACGATCCAAGAGGATTATACCTGCGATTTAAGCAACGACTGTGGACTACTGTGAACTGCTGAGCGACTTGAACTGTTACGAGTACTGTGTGTGCTAGTTATTTAGTTGTCTAGTTTGTGGTGAGCGAATAAACCTCTGTGTTAAAAACGAATAAATTACGGGAATATATGCATTACAGGTGTGCAACGGGGGTTCTATGTATGCCACGGGTGAAGCCGGACTGGGCCAGCTAGTTAAAGAAGAAACATTTATTCGTTTGTAAGCGATAAACACTGAAACTACTGAATTTAAACACTGAAAAAAAACATTTCCAAAATCTTTCACCATTAGAATGCTACATTATCTCTAAGTAACATAGGCCACTTTATATTCCAACGACAAAAGGACTTAAGTGGGTGAAACCGCATGGCGATGCTTGTAGTTACTATTTATTTGACATTTAACCTTATCAAACCTATAATATCCTCGATTTTGAAGTCTGGATCACCCTTTGTCCTTACATTGTAATCTCTATCTACCTATTGTTGAGGTTATATTCTTAAATAACGACCGCGATAAGGTGTGTAACACGACAACGGATCAAATCAAACCGAGTTGACTTCAGAGTGTCTATTGTGTGCCTGGATCAATAAAATCGAAGTACCCTTTATGGTGTACTGGACCGGAATGTCATTGTGTTCGTTCAATATTGTTCAAAATGCGAAGCCTTTTGTATAAGAAGTGTTGACAAGAGCGGGGTGAAAATATTTTCTGTGTGAAGGTGTAGTTTTTATTTTGGATATCACGACATATTATAAAACAAAGTCCTCCGCCGCATCTGTCTATTTGCTCGTTATAAAATCAAAAACTATTTCACCTATTTTCATGTTGTTTTCACCAATAGATAGAGTAGTTCTCGAGGAAGGTTTTAGTATATATTTTTTCAAGATTTTGTATACATTGGTTAAAATATAATGATATTTGTTGGAGGTGTCGGAAAAAATAAGCCGTCCGGGGGCTTTCAACGAAAACGCTGCCTACACCCTTTGAGATATAACAAAACGATGTATAGTGTTATTATGTATCTTATATAACTTGTGGTGGTGGATTAGGGTCCCATGGGTAGCGGGGACGGAATCAGAATTCCACGCGGATGAAGCTGCGGGCAACAACTAGTTTCATAACATTTCTTTTTAAATAAGTATTCTACGACATTCTACACAGCGCTTTCTAGACCCAAAGTAAGCATAGTTTAACTCATCTACGCCCGGGACTACCGACCTCCATGATCGGGGCCTGAGGACGGCAGTTGGCCGACTCGCCGTCCTTACAGAAGCAGGCCGTGGCGGAGGCGTGTCGTGTGTGCCCTGCACACGCCTACCAACTCACCGAAGCGGGATAAAACCCAACCCCACGAGGCGAGGCCGCGGTGGCGGCTAAAGTCCGCCGGCAACCCTGGGGTTATCCTTTCGAGGGCTTACCCGGGGTGCCCGGCAACAGACACTTGGGGAGGACACCGTGTGGTTTTAGTCGAGACACGACATAACCACCCCCGCTGGCCGGCGGGGGGGTATCCGAAGGGATTCCCGCACGTTAAAAAAAAAAGCTTGTGTTATGGATTCCAGAATGGGGATAAACATACTTATATACTTTTTTTTTGTAAATACATACATATTACACATAGAAGCACCCAGACCAATGCAAATAGACATTATTTCAATTATTTCAGTGCAAATATTTGTATGCATGAATATGTCTATTTGCATTGGTCTGGGTGTTTTTCTTTGTATAACAAGTATGTATTTACAAAAAAAAACTATATATGAGTAAGTATGTTTATCCGCATTCTGGAACCCATAACACAAGCTAGTGAAACTATGCTTACTTTGGGTGCCGAAAGCGCTGTGTAGAATGTCGTAGAATATTTATTTATTTCTGCATACAAATATTTGCACTGAGCGGGAATCTAACCCGAATTAAAGAATGGATACGGCTTTTATGGAAGCGACTGCTTTATGACCTCCCAGCACCGAGAGGTGCGCCTGCGCCAGAGCCTCGTCCATTAATCAGCAGGTGTACCAGCTTGCAGGTGAGATTGTCTTGGGCCCCGAAAATCTTAGAAGGGCCCCAGAAACACCCAACAGTATAAATCATTGTATTTCGTATGATTACCTACTCAGTACTCAGTTCTTTTCGGACGGCTGCCCGCCCGTATGTTCCTGATCTGTAGGCCTACCATGAAATGTAAACACGAACGAAAGAAGTGTCATTTAGGTGCCATGAAGTTACTTCGAATTTCGTTCTTTCGGTCGGTACCATAAAGCATGTTCGGGACTGAATCAAACATATCAAGGAGGTTTGCAGTCCGTACTGTTCCACATGATATTGTCGGAAGTTTACGCGTATGTCACTCACGCGGATTCTATCGCGATTTATTCGATGTTATTTTATATTTCACATTGATCCCGATGTTTCGGTAAAATATAAAATAACATCAAATAAATCGCGATAGAATCCGTTGAAAATATTTTTATTTCAATATCAAGGAGGTTTTCGTTTACAATTTGATGACACAAATTTGTCACAAAATCCGGCCGGGTAGGTAGCACCGTGCACGATTGCGAAAAACCCTCCATAGTAATCCAATTTCGGTTTGATTGCGTTCAGGTGTCAGCAAGTGCATAGCCGGGCAGGGGGATTGTGGTCGCAGCACTAGTGGACCGGTGGGTGTCACGCGGTGCTGCGACGACAATCCTCTTCTGATGAGGCCGTCAAGCTGAGTGCCACCATTGTTAACATGGTACGTGTATGTAATGGTGATCCTCTTTCCTGAGACTTTACCTTCAGCTTACCATCAGGCGAGGTGAAGTCAAATTGACGTGTCCTAAATTAAAAAAAAAAAAAGTATTATATGCCAACATATTAGAAAATACATTCCTTTGTATTGGATTATGATAAACGTTCAACCTTTTGATTTAAGTCGTATCATCATGATCATCATATCAGTCGTAGGAAGTCCACTGCTGAACATAGGCCTCCCCCATTGACTTCCATTTCGACCGGTCTGTTGCAGCCTGCATCCACCGAGTCCCTGCGCTTTACCAGGTCATCCGTCCACCTTATCGTAGTTATCTTGTTCGCATTTTTTTTTATCTAGCTGTCAAAATTCCGAATTTTGCGGTTTCAGGTCGTTTCATGGTAGGGTTTAGGCCGAATGAACTGTCATGTGCCGTCTTCGGGCCTGACTGCGGTATAGGTGCGTTTCATTGTACCAATTGCCTGAAATTTCAGTCCGCAATTACGGATGTACGTTTCATGGTAGGCCTGCTGATTTCTCTCAAATACAAAAATTCTACCAAGTAACAAAAAGCATTCCAAATATTAATGTTTTCCAATAAACAAACTATTTAGCTTTGCTTATTATTAGTAAAGAAGGTGGAAAGTTTCAGAAAGTAGAATTTGAGACTAACTCATAACACTTTTGGAGGTCATAAGTGTATAGACAAAAACTTATTGAAATTATTAAATCAATGGATATATCTAAAAATCAAATTTAACTAGTCATGAAGACCTTTCACGTTAAAACGAGACAAAAAACTTGCTACATCATTACTTACTTATTGGCATAAAAAGCTTACAATTCTTCAATGTCATTAGATTTAATACTTATCATAATGTATGTCAGACGTGAAATAAAACAAGTTGAATTCCTGAGACGAGCTCAGCCGAATACAAGGGATTTTCGATTTTGCGATTATTTTATATATTTTTTGCGATTTTTTCTTTATCTTGCAATGGTTCACCCCAGCACGAATCTATTACCGAAAACAGCAACTCGATAGCTCATCTCCTTCATACCCAAAACCGTGACAGAAAATTGGCAACTACGACGTCGACGACGACGACAACTCGATAGCAATAGGGCTTTTCTAAAGAAAATCCCTAAAAACACTGTGTTATTTACATGGAGTAAGGAATGATAAATAATTTATGACTGACATCTGAAGTGTGTAGGTACCACATTTCAATGGATCGATCGTCTCAAAAATATAACATTTTATATTCACTTTCGATTAAATTTTTATTGGGTTGGGTTAAGTATTTTTTAGGGAACGAATTTAAATATTGAGGCTTTGAAGCCCTTTTGATCGCCTAAGTGTTCTGTATAAACGTCTATTTCTTGTGATTACGTTGACTAAGGAGTTTGATTTTTTCTCAGCTTCAAGACATTGCAGACCTGAGTATTTCTATATTATAAATTTCAACTTGATACTGTCCATGCGTTAACGAGAAAAAAGTCTTGAGAGACAGAGTGACGAACAACAAACAAACCCTAAAAACATATCTAAGTATGTTCGGGTCTAGAATCAGATAGTGATCTGCATTCTAAAACCCATAACTATAACTAGCTATTCCACGCACTCGTCGCCACCCGGACCTGTGCCACTGATGATGTCGAACGCAGTGATCGACGAAACGTTTGGAACACAAGTTACATATCAAACAGCCCGGAAGCAGTATATTCTACATGCAATGCCGGCCGTGAAAGCCTAAAGATTTATAAATATAACTCGGTATGTTTAGTTTGGGTGCTGACGGCGCTATGTAATTGGCTTAGATTTTTAATTGGCGTATTTCCAACCTCCCCCTTACCCCTTTAATCCATAGATGCCCGTAATTTGCTTACTTTGCATGTAATGTATGGAAATTTGGCGGATTTTTAATATTCATGATTACGGCTTCGCTCTTTCGGCTAGTATATATAATAATCATAATCATGATCATCACTTATTTGCGAATACAGGTACAATTTTTTTTTTAAAGAATATTAGTAACCGAAATTACTAATATTCCCCCTAACCCCTTCAGCTAAGCTAAATTGCTTGTGTTAGGAGTGGGTTCACGTCGGTAGTGCAATGGCCAGGATTCGAACCCGGGACCTCTCGATGTCGACTCCTTAACCACGTCTTAACACGTCAATTTGACTTCACCTCGCCTGATGGTAAGCTGAAGGTAAAGTCTCAGGAAAAAGGGTCACCTATACATACACGTACCATGTTAACAATGGTGGCACTCAGCTTGACGGCCTCGTCAAAAGAGGATTGTCGTCGCAGCACCGCGTGACACCCACTGGTCCCACTAGTGCTGCGACCACAATCCCCCTGCCCGGCTATGCACTTGCTGACCCCTGAACGCAATCAAACCGAAATTGGATTACTATGGAGGGTTTTTCGCAATTGTGCACAGTGGTACTCACCCGGCCGAATTTTGTGACAAATTTGTGTCATCAAATTTCTACCACCAGTAAAGGTCCAGAGATTATCCTCTAAACCTCACAAACCTTACCTCTTTATAATATTATGTATAGGTAGATCTCCGTTAACATCAAAACCCAAGTACCTTTCTTTTTTTCTTTTTTTTTTCGTGCGGGAATCCCTTCGGATACCCCCCCTCCCCCCGCCGGCCAGCGGGTGCGGTTATATCGGGCTTGAACCGACTAAAACCGCACGCCGTCTCGGGTCTACAGACGCCAGGGTGTAAGGTTGCCCATAGAGCATATCCCTCGCACCCCGACTGACCCTGGGCCATCTCCGGTTTCGAGATGGCCCCCTCGGGTTTGGGAACCACGGTGTCCCCGTCTTGCCCCGGTTTGGGGGAGGGGCGCTAGTCGCCCCACCGTCCCGGCCTGATTCTGCTGGGGTGACAGGCGGCCTCACCCGCCACCCCCAGGCCTGCGCTCATGGAGGACGGAGGTCGTTAAGTGACCTCCGGCGCAAAACCCAAGTACCTTTATCCAATAATGTGTCTAGACTATTCAGATAAACAGACGTTTGTCATTCCAAAAGAATGATCCTAACACGCGTATAGCACCAATGAGAACGCTCTGGAATGCAAAAGAATTCATATTGAAACAGAGCGTGTTGAAGCTATTTCAGATTATGTAAGAATAGGTTTACGAGCATTGTATATCTCATTTGCATCTGCGATGAAATATGATGGAATCGTGCTTACTATATCAAAGATAAATTTGATATAGTTAATATTTTTTCATGCTATCTATGCCCGCTACTTTGATCGTGTGGACTTAGGTCTGGGTCTGAATTTTCTTGCACGGAACGATAATACGTTTTCTAAAATAAAAGTAACTTAAGTTACGCCTTTTAACGTCAACTATCTGCAGTAAAAATCGTCCGAGCCAATGGGGAGATTACCCGGAGCAAACACACCAGACAAAAATTTCAAACATTGTTTTTTTGTTATGAGTAGGTACGGTGTTACATTCGCAATCAATAAATAGTAGTTTATGCAACTGTCATATAAGAAGGGGTATTAAAACACGAGAATCTGATAATAGGTTGACTCGAGTGTTTTAATACATAAGTTAAATGCAGTTTCATACACTACTTTATCTTCACTAATAGGAAAAATTGAAATTAAACAAAGTAGGTAGGTTACAAGGGCGCCATTTTTTTCACAGTTCGAACTGCGCATGCGTGCGCCTTTTTTTCATATTCAGCCTGAAACCTTAGACTAGTTTAATGAATAAAAAAAGATAGCGATACTATAATGAGTTTTATTTTTAATTTTATGTATATGCGTTTATAAAGTGCGTATGTATAGAATCGTCTTTGAATTCGTAATTCGAATATTTCGATTTGAGTGTAGATAAAAACTATTATTTTATATTACAAACAAAGACTTCAATTTGAACTATATTTCATAGATTTTAGAACACTAGTTGTTGCCCGCGGCTCCACCCGCGTGGAATTCTGAGCTCGTTCCCGCTTTCAAGAGAGTGATATTTCAGACTATAATCTATCCTTGTACCAAATTTCAGCCACATCCAGCAGTTTTTGCATTAAAAATAACAAACATCCAGTCAAACTTCCGCTTTTATAATATTAGTAGGATTTGATGATGATTATGATTATAGTATAACTACGAGAAAAGCGTATCTGGACCGCATCGTAGACAGTTACAGGTTCGATTCCTCATGAATATGTCTGTTTGATCTGTTTCCATACACAGATTTACAAAAAAAATGGAGATTCGACTATCCCGCCCTCAGTCAAACTGAATACCTATTAATCTACCACCAAGCCAACAAGTAATATCTTGCTCCATTATACGGATATAACTTCGCCGCAAGCGCATCTAATGTAAACAGAGCTACATCCACTTAAGGTGCAACGACCAACGCCGCTAAACAGTTCCTGGGTGAAAGTAACTAGCGTTTTACGCATGCGCCGAATGCTTAACAAGTAATAGTCACGAAACGATTTTTCATTTCGATTTACATTGCACTTTCGCGTTCACGTAATTGTGATGTTTAAATCGTAAAGTCAGTGGTGGATGACGTTTGTTTTAATTGCATATTAATATTCGCTGTTATGATGTAACTTTGTGCGACAAAGACTTAATGTTTTTTTTTTGAATAATATTTTAATTGAAATTTCTTCAGTTGCGTTGAGTACTTATAGGATGAAATGTCATCGTCACCGAACGCTCCGACACCTCTATAAATATTTGATAACAGCGCCATCTAACCCGTCGACGTTGGATCACGTAGTATCGAGCAACGTCACTTTAAAAACCCTGAAATAGGTAGCCACAGCTGTGTGTTAACTTAGCATTTTTTTTAAACTAAATCCGCTAGAAAGCACTTTTCGAAGTTACAGTAATATACAATTTTACTGGTGGTAGAAATTTGATGACACAAATTTGTCACAAAATTCGACCGGGTAGGTACCACCGTGCACGATTGCGAAAAACCCTCCATAGTAATCCAATTTCGGTTTGATTGCGTTCAGGGGTCAGCAAGTGCATAGCCGGGCAGGGGGGTTGTGGTCGCAGCACTAGTGGGACCGGTGGGTGTCACGCGGTGCTGCGACGACAATCCTCTTCTGATGAGGCCGTCAAGCTGAGTGTCACCATTGTTAACATGGTACGTGTATATAATGGTGACCCTCTTTCCTGAGACTTTACCTTCAGCTTACCATCAGGCGAGGTGAAGTCAAATTGACGTGTCCTAAATATAAAAAAAAAAAAAAAAAAAAAATATACAGTAATATATAACGGAAAGCACCGATTTTTTTCTAATGTTCCGTCAAGATTTTTTAGATTAAGCAGAGGTTTATTAACGTATTGCCTGACGATTTAAAAAAGATAGATAGTCCAGTGACGTACTTAACGGACTGCCGAGACAAAGTCTCGAGTTCGATCCCCAGTCGCCCCGGGCACACACCTCTGACTTTTCGTAGTTATGTGTGTATTAAAAATGTTAATTATCGCTCTTTTAGTGATGTACCCGGTAAATGGCAATAGGCTCGCCCCCTATTACATTGGGACGTTAACATAACTGGCGAATCGTGGGTGTGTAATACACCTCTGCCTACCCCTTCTGGGATACAGTCGTGACGTTATGTTTTTTTTTTTAAATACACACGTTCAAGTTTACACTTCTGTCGGCACTCCCGGAGTTCCACACAAATGTCAAAAAGGCCATCATAGCGTGCCGTATATAATATAATACAATACTTCATTTCTTTGTCGCACGATAAAGAAGTAAATAAAGAAATTCTATCTTTCTTTCTTTCTATCCGCACACGTGTTTTCTACTTCGTGCAATCCCGTAAAGGATGTCACCGCGGTTTCAATATTTACGTTTAGTGCATATATCTGTATACGTGAATATTTATATCCTGGCCAGCGGGGGGGTATCCGAAGGGATTTCCGCACGTAAAAAAAAAAAAAAAAAAAAAGTGGTCTGCGAGTTTCTATCTATATGAGAACAATTAACATTTAATGAAATTTTAAAGCAATTGGTATGTTAACGTTCCGTATAGGAACATTTAGATCCCAAGCGCAGGACACGCCGCAATAGCGGCGGTAAGGCCCATCATGGAGGATTGGCTAGAGAGGCGACACGGAAGCCTCTCGTACCGACTGACGCAGGTGATCTCCGGGAAGGGGTACTTCGGGGACCACCTGCATCGGATCAGGAAGGAGCCAACGCCTGAGTGTCATCACTGCGATGCGAGCGAGGACTCAGGGCTGCACACGCTGTCGGACTGCCCGGCGTGGGAGGCGCCGAGGCGTGACCTCGTAGCAGCCATCGGGGTGGGAGTCCTCTCGCTCGGCAGCATGATTGCGGCAATGGTGCGGAGTGCGAGCGCGTGGGCCGCCGCCACCTCCTTCTGCGAGCATGTGATGCTCGCGAAGGAGATGGCGGAGCGCGCCCGGGAGAGGTTAAGAACTCTCCCGGCCCGCCGAGCCTGCAACATGCTCGCCGCGCGTCGCAGGCGACTCAGGCGCCGGAGGTCGCTTAACGACCTCCGTCCTCCATGAGCGCAGGCCTGGGGGTGGCAGGTGAGGCCGCCTGTCACCCCAGCAGAAGCAGGCTGGGACGGTGAGGCGACTAGCGCCCCTCCCCCAATCCGGGGCAAGACGGGGACACCGTGGTTCCCAAACCCGAGGGGGCCATCTCGAAACCGGAGATGGCCCAGGGTCAGTCGGGGTGCGAGGGATATGCTCTATGGGCAACCTTACACCCCGGCGTCTGCAGACCCGAGACGGCGTGCGGTTTTAGTCGGTTCAAGCCCGACATAACCGCCCCCACTGGCCGGCGGGGGGGTATCCGAGGGGATTTCCGCACAGAAAAAAAAAAAAAGGTACATATAGATCCCAAGCACAGGGCACGCCGCAATAGCGGCGGTAAGGCCCATCATGGAGGATTGGCTAGAGAGGCGACACGGAAGCCTCTCGTACCGACTGACGCAGGTGATCTCCGGGAAGGGGTACTTCGGGGACCACCTGCATCGGATCATG
Organism: Cybosia mesomella; assembly: GCA_946251805.1. Taxonomy (NCBI): domain Eukaryota; kingdom Metazoa; phylum Arthropoda; class Insecta; order Lepidoptera; family Erebidae; genus Cybosia; species Cybosia mesomella. Next base: position 2,917,328 of record OX276413.1, read on the forward strand.
AAGGAGCCAACGCCTGAGTGTCATCACTGCGATGTGAGCGAGGACTCAGGGCTGCACACGCTGTCGGACTGCCCGGCGTGGGAGGCGCCGAGGCGTGACCTCGTGGCAGCCATCGGGGTGGGAGTCCTCTCGCTCGGCAGCGTGATTGCGGCAATGGTGCGGAGCGCGAGCGCGTGGGCCGCCGCCACCTCCTTCTGCGAGCATGTAATGCTCGCGAAGGAGATGGCGGAGCGCGCCCGGGAGAGATTTAGAACTCTCCCGGCCGGTCGAGCCCGCAACTTGCTCGCCGCGCGTCGCAGGCGACTCAGGCGCCGGAGGTCGCTTAACGACCTCCGTCCTCCATGAGCGCAGGCCTGGGGGTGACAGGTAAGGCCGCCTGTCACCCCAGCAGAAGCAGACCGGGACGGTGGGGTGACTAGCGCCCCTCCCCCAAACCGGGGCAAGACGGGGACACCGTGGTTCCCAAACCCGAGGGGGCCATCTCGAAACCGGAGATGGCCCAGGGTCAGTCGGGGTGCGAGGGATATGCCCTATGGGTAACCTTACACCCCGGCGTCTGTAGACCCGTGACGGCGTGCGGTTTTAGTCGGTTCAAGCCCGACATAATCGCCCCGCTGCCGGAATCCGAAGGGATTTCCGCACGAAAACAAAAAAAAGGGACATTTAGATCGTAAATGTTGAACATCCAGGACGGGACTTGAACCCACAACCAGTCCCTTATAGGATGTGTCCAGGTAGCTCAGTTGGTGAAAGTATTCCCCCTGTAAGAAACTGGTCGCGGGTTCAAGTCCCGTTCTGGATGTTCACTTTTTCCGATCTTTTATAACAATGAAAATGTATCAAAGTATGTTCTAAAATCTAAAATCTAGTGTAGTGTAGTGTGTGTGTGTAGAGTATCTTAAAAGAGGCTAAAATTATTTTTATTTTTCAGGTAAGTACCAGAAGCTGTGGTAAGAGAAACGTTTTGGTAAAAACTTATAATAATATTTTTATACATTTTAACTATCTTCATCATCTTGACAATACTAAGATTTTGCCCGGTCACATCCGAAGCTTTCATCTCGTGACCTGGGATCCTTCTCCACCTTCACTACATATTATAAAATAAATATATCCGACGCGTCTGTTTGTCCGTCTATTCGCGATAAACTCAAAAACTACTGCACCAATTTTCATGCAGTTTCCACCAAAGGATAGAATTGTTCTCCAGGAAAGTTTTAATTTTTTTTAAATTATATAATTTGTCAAGCTCTTGTGTACATTGCCTAAAATATAGTGATATTTGTTGGAGATGTCGTAACAAAATAAGCCGTCTGAGAGTTTTCAACGAAAACGCTTCCTAAACCCCTCGACAAACTGACTTTTCTCTTGAAGTTGGTGAATCAGAGGGCAGTCCGTGGAAGTCGAGATAGGACACATTGAACGACCAATCAGGAGCAGACCCCGGGCTTCACAGTGTAATCTTTGTATGCAACTGGGATTTTATGTCTCTTTGCAGGGACTCTGCAAGGGCCATAGCATGTTGTTAAATAGCTTGTAACCTTCCCCCTGCGCGGGACTATCAAACGTAAAAAACAGCAGCCAAGTGGGAGTCGGACTCGCCCATGAAGGATTTCGTATCAGCAAGTAACATAATAATGTTCTTTTTTTAATTATTGCATTTGAGTTGATTGAATGAAAGGTAAATTGCGGCTTACGAATTATGACGTATTAAAAAAAACTACGTATTAGATCTCGTTCAAACCAATTTTCGGTGGTAGTTTACATGGTAATATACATCATATATTTTTTTTAGATTTATCATTCTCTTATTTTAGAAGTTACACGCATTTTACTCTCGCGCAAACTATTCAGTTTAGAAAAAATATATTTTAGGAACATCAATATCAATTTTGAAGACCTATCCATAGATACCACACAAATATGGCTATGATGAAAAATATTTTTTTGAGTTTCAGTTCTAAGTATGGGGACCCCAAAATTTATTGCTTTTTTTCTATTTTGTGTGAAAATCTTATTGCGGTTCACAGAATACATCTACTTACCAAGTTTCAACAGCATAGTTCTTATAGTTTCGGAAAAAAGTGGCTGTGACATACAGACAGACATGACGAATCTATAAGGGTTCCATTTTTTGCCATTTGGCAACGGAACCCTAAAAATCAAATCGCACAGCTTTTCGTTTAACTTGAATTTTATGGAGCGACCGCCGTTAGTCCACTGTTAACCCAGAGTGGAATACCCACCATTCTGGTTCTTCAATCAGCAGGTATTGGCAGGTATAGATACAGGCTTGCAGGTGAGGTTGGTTGAGCCCTTGAAGTGCTTGAATGAGCCTAAAATCACCCCAATAAATGTACCTCACCATAAGCAACCTCAAATTACACATAGAACCTTCTACAGTGTCTAACGAAACTAGGGTCCGATCAATGAGGAGTACATAGGTATCCTAAATACAAAACCGTATATTAGTGGAATTTTAATACAATTTGCTATATCATACTTACCCAATACCTTCCTAAAATCTAAGAATGTGACAAAAAACATATAGAATATACTGCTTCCGGGCTGTTTGGCCGTGGTCCATAGGAAACTTGTGTTCCATACGTTTCGTCGATCACCGCGGTTGACATCTTCAGTGATACACGCAGAGGTGGGTGGCGACCTGATGCGACTGATGAGTCGCAGAGATGTCGCCACCGAGGACAGTTCTCCGCACTCGTCGGCGCTCGGCAGGTGACCACTGAAGATGTCGACCGTAGTGATCGACGAAACGTTTGGAACACAAGTTTCCTGTGGACCACGGCCAAACAGCCCGGAAGCAGTATATTTTACATGCAATGCCGGCCGTGAAAGCCTAAAGATATATATTCAACACCACATAGTAGATATACAATAATATTTAGCGGTAGCCCACGATACCGCCCACCGCTGGCTGCACGGCCGGCATTTATAATTTCTATTTTTAGAGAGGGCTTGTTCACCCCCGAAGTCAGGGAGAGTGAACTGGGGGTAGCAGTGCTCCGGCTTAAAGCCCGGAAATGCACTGCCCCCGGACCCGACGGCATTCCAGGCCGAGCATGGGTCCTGGCCCTGGAGGAACTAGGGCCTCGACTGGTGGCGCTCTTTAGCGCATGCCTCGAAAGGGGCCAGTTTCCAAAGGCTTGGAAGACGGGGAAACTGGTCCTTATCCGGAAGGCGGGGCGGCCGGCGGACCAGCCATCCGGTTACCGGCCGATCGTGTTGCTCGACGAGGTGTGCAAGCTCTTTGAGCGGATTATTGCAGAGCGCCTCGTCGAGCATCTCACGAACGTGGGGCCAGATCTGGCGGACAACCAGTTCGGTTTCCGCCGGGGGCGCTCCACCGTGGAAGCGATCATGCGCGTTAGGCGCCTGGCGGAGGAAGTAGTCTCGCGGGGTGGGGTGGTGGTGGCGGTGTCTCTCGACATCGCCAACGCCTTCAACACCCTACCCTGGAGCTGCGTTAGGGAGGCGCTCGCGTATCACGGAGTGCCTCCTTACCTCCGCCGCATTGTCGAGGCATACCTATCCGAGAGGGCCATAGTTTACCCGAGCTGGCTAGGGCCAGGGCGGCGAGAAGTGTCGTGCGGTGTTCCGCAGGGGTCGGTCCTAGGGCCACTCCTGTGGAACATCGGATACGACTGGGTGCTTCGCGGTACGTTGCTCGAGGGTGTCAGCATAGTGTGCTATGCTGACGACACCCTCGTTATGGCGCGGGGAGCAACGTACCGAAGCGCGGCACTGAAGGCCACGGCAGGGGTTGCTCAAGTCGTGGGTCGAATACGGCGGCTGGGACTCGAGGTGGCTCTCCACAAATCCGAGGCTATGTGTTTTCACGGGCCTCGGAGGGGGCCACCTGCGGGAACCAGCATAACCGTAGGGGGCGTAAGCATCGGCATCGAGCCCACGATGAAGTACCTTGGGCTCGTACTCGATAGCCGATGGGACTTCGGACCTCATCTCCGAAGTCTGGTCCCGAAACTGAGGGGGGCTGCGGCCGCGCTATCGCGGCTGATGCCCAACATTAAGGGACCCAACGCCCCCACTAGGAGACTGTACCTGGGGATCGTGCGAAGTATGGCCCTATACGGGGCCCCCGTATGGGCGGAGACTCTGGCGGCCCGCAACGTGGCTGTTCTTAACAGCCCGTTAAAGGCGATGGCCGTCAGAGTCATCAGGGGGTATCGCACGATCTCCGTCGAGGCGGCATGTCTCCTAGCTGGGACCCCTCCATGGGACCTGGAAGCGAGAGCCCTTGCGCTGCTGTACCAGTGGCGCAAGGAGGCGCTGGAGCGGGGCCATAGGCCGGAACCCCGAGAAATCAGGGCTCAGCGGTCCCTGCTCCGCCAGGAACTCATGGAGACATGGAGGGTGCGACTTGAGCACCCAAGGTGGGGGGAATCCACCATTGCGGCGGTGAGACCGATCATGAAGGAGTGGTTGGAGAGGGACCATGGGGACCTCTCCTACCGGATGTGCCAGATGGTTACCGGACACGGGTGTTTCGGTAAGTATCTGTGGCGCATCCACCGGGAGACAACGCCGCAGTGCCAGCACTGCGAGGATCCTGGCGAAGACACGGCGCTCCACACGTTGGTGGAGTGCCCTGCGTGGGCGAGTCAACGCCGGGATCTCGTTGCGGTCCTGGGCGTGGACGTTCTCTCGTTGGAGACCATGGTGAGGGCCGTGGTCTCCGACGGGAGCAAGTGGCACGCCGCCGCCTCTTTCTGCGAGCAGGTAATGCGCGCGAAAGAGACGGCGGAGAGGGAGCGGGAAAGAACCCTGCCCCCCGAGTTTCGCAGTCTGCGGCGAGGACGCCGCAGACTCATCTACGCCCAGGACTACCGACCTCCATGATCGGGGCCTGAGGACGGCAGTTGGCCGACTCGCCGTCCTTACAGAAGCAGGCCGTGGCGGAGGCGTGTCGAGTGTGCCCTACACACGCCTGCCAACTCACCGAAGCGGGATAAAACCCGACCCCACCAGGCGAGGCCGCGAAGGCGGCCAAAGTCCGCCGGCAACCCTGGGGTTATCCTTTCGAGGGCTTACCCGGGGTGCCCGGCAACGGACACTTGGGGAGGACACCGTGCGGTTTTAGTCGAGACACGACATAACCACCCCCGCTGGCCAGCGGGGGGGTATCCGAAGGGATTTCCGCACGTAAAAAAAAAAAAAAAAAAAGGGCTTGTTCACCAAGTGATCCTCCTGGGATGCCATGTAAATTTCCGCATCGAACTTAATTTTATTGTAGTTCTTTTTATACCTATTTTCCTGAAAGGATTACATAAACAGAACTTAATATTGATACCTATATATTCCTTCAGGGATCCGTCACTAGTTTTTCCACATATTTTATATTAACCTGGTGAGAAAATCACAAAAATAAGTCGAATGATTTCTAAAAAACTTGCACTTACATAAACACACGTTGAAAAAAAAACAACCTTCCTTTTTTGGAAGTAGGTTATAAATGAAAGTCAAGGGCATAGTAAGATCGAAAGCGATGGATACGCAACTTTTAAATAAAGTCCAGAAGTCACTGCTTACCTTTTTCAACCTTTCACCAAATCTTGCCAAGAAAGCATAATTTTGAACTAGTTTAAAAAAAACTAATATTCCCGCAAACCCCTTCAGTTAAGGTAAAATTACTCGTGTTAGTAGGAGTCGGTTCACTTCAGTAAAGTAACTGGTTCGAACCTATGACCTCTTGATCGCAAGCAATTCCGACACCTTAACCAATAGACTAACAGTGGTTTTCAAAAAAAGAGCACCTACTAGTAACCGAAATCACTAGTATTTCCGTAAACCTCTCCAGCTAAGCTAAGTTCTTTGCGTAAGGAGTGGATTCAAGTCAATAATGTTATAGTCAGGTTCCGAACCCAGGATCTTTCAATCGTAAGGCCGACTGCTTAACCACTGTGCTACCGACTCTACACATATAAATAATATATTCGTGCCTTCTGCTTCTGTCTTTACCCGAGTTTCTTTTTTGAAGTGAAAACTTCTTTAGGTGCGATAAGCACTTTCCAAATAAGCACTTTTTGAGTGAAAAAGAATCATGAAACTCGCTTTTTTTTTAAATCTCACCAATCGTCACCGAAACGCCTACGTCACTGAGACGCTTTCTCATATTTATTTTATAACACCGTCATCTTTGATGCAGCTGGATGGACGGATGGATTCGTAGGGAGGAAGGGACGGAGGAAAGGCGGAGCGAGGGAAGGACGGAGGGAGCAACAGAATGAGGGGTGAAAGGACGATGGGAGGGAGGGAGGTAAGGAAGAAGGGAGGTTGGGAATGAGGGATGGAGGAAAGCAGGAATGAATGCTGACGATTAAAATAATCCTACTAATATTATAAACGCGAAAGTTTGTAAGTATGGATGTATGGATGGATGTTTGTTACTCTTTCACGCAAAAACGGCTGAACGGATCTGACTGAAATTTGGCACAGGGATAGATTATAGTCCGGAATAACACATAGGGTACATTTTATCCCGGGAATAGGTTCCCATGGGTTGCGCGAACGGAATTAGAATTCTACGCGGGCGGAGCCGCGGGCAAAAACTAGTATACACATAATTGTTCAAGTTTTCACTTCTATCGGCACTCTCGGAGTGCCACTGCCTTTTTTTCTACTTACTCTACTATTCCTATCATGCAAGCCCACCGGTTCCACCACTTTGATATTCGTACTGTGACTGTGTGACTGTGAGGTTCCTGCGCAGGATTCCCTACCGGAGTTAGTCAAATGGCAGTCGCAGTCGCATATCACGAGAAAGAGCAGGAGAGTGGACTCTGGGCTCTAAAGTACAAGCATGTATGCGACTGGAACTACGGCTAACGCCGTGATACATACAGCCACGCCTTTTCCCAGTGGGGTAGGTAGAGACCACATTTTTCCACTTGCTTCAATCCTGGCATTCACCTTTCACTTCTTGCAGCACGCCGTTTACGGACACTCTTGACTTGACCTTTCTTTAAAACGTCTTCGATCTGATTGACAAACGTACGCCTACGTCGACCCTTACAGGGTTGCCCATTCGCCTTCCTTTCATAAATGTGTTTCTTCAATCTTCTTTCATCCATTCTCTCTCCATGTCCGAACCATCTAAGCCCCCTTTCTCTATCTTGGTCACTACATCTTCTACCATACCACAAAGTACCCTTATCACGCTGTGATGATGATGGTAATGATGATATTCGTACTGTGAAAAGCATGACCATTTTTTTTTAATGTTGAACTTAACCGTTATGTTTAACATAGTCATGGTTGACAAGAACTATGTCACACTTAATCCTGGCAGACCGTGACGATTGTAAATGCATGTATGTGTGCTCAAGTAATGAGCAGTTTGCTATCCTATTCTGCAAAATCTATTATATGCTTGTAATATATGCTACCAGGTCATTTCAATCGATATTTCACTATGGTTAAGGAAAAGAAAACGTATTCGTCAATTTCGAAGATGGACAAATGAAATAATAACCACAGCAGGACTCATTTGATCACGAACAGCCAGAGAAAAGAAGCTTTTGTAAAATTGAGCAAACAGTTCCAGCTGTCGATAAGTTTCAGAAATGGACTGACGAAATAATAATCACAGCAGGACTCATTTGGTCGCGAACAACCAGAGGCTTTTGTAAAATTGAGCAAACAGCTGTCGATTATTTTCAGAAAAGATAATAGTAATAGCAATGCAAACGAAAAAACAAAGGCTATTATTTTTGTAGTTACCGCAGCACAGTATTCTCATCAAGTAACACTGTTGTTGTATTTATTCTAGCTATCCATATAGCTCTTATTCTTATTATTATACTAGCAACCCACCCTCGCCTCACTTCGGTTTATATGATTTTTTAACTCAAGCCACATAATTATAGAGCCTAATTTCAAATGGTGAAAGATTTTTTTCAATAAGTGCAATGGCTCCGAAGATTACCCCCAACATATAAAGAAACTCAAGAAATTTGGCCTCTCTCTTTATAATATTAGTATAGAGTATTAGTAAAGATTCTGTGGAGAAGGACTTGGCAACTGGCAATTTTTTATCAACCGGCAATGGGAAAGGACATGCGATTCAAAGGTCGTGGATTTGAATCCCCCTCCCCCCAATTATTTGTTTATTCATTAGATTGAAGGTTCATAAATATTAGTAAATTCATATTGAAACAAATGTATCACTTGTACTTTTTCCACAATTATATTTATTAATTACACCTGACCGGGTTTCGCCTTACGGCATTCTCCAAGGTTTCTTATATAAAATATTTATTTACATATTAAAGTCACCAAGTATAAGTGACCCTCAGATGTAAGAACTTAAAGTTATTATATACTTGGTATATACTTGGTGACTGTAAAATGTAAATAAATATTATATAAAAAACCTTTGAGAATGCCGTGAGGTGAAACCCGGTCAGGTGTAATTAATAAATTTAATTGTGGAAAAAGTACAAGTGATACAATTGTTTCAATATGTGTGGCATGTTCCACCAAGTGGCATCAATGAACAGTATATATAATTAATAAATTCGGTTACTAGCTCACAACCCATCATTCGTGATGATGTATCACAAATTGATGTCATATGGATACAAACGTTGAAAGAGTTCAATCGGAAGCAATCATGAAAAACCACCGACGCCGAAAGCCGCTTATGAAGTGACAAATTATTTATCTGCAAGGGCCATTTATTTCATTTCGGTCATTTGTGAACCGCAAACGGCAGCTTGTTAGCTATGAGTCATGGGACACAATAATTCTGATATACAGAGATACTTTACAGTGTCACGTAATACAGGGTAAAGCTTTTACCGTCAACTGGGTACAGTCTATGACTGTCCCAGATGATGTCCGCAGATCCGTTTACATGGTTTAGTTTCCCATTTTGCCACAGGAACCTGTTCCTGGGATGAAAATCACCTTATATGTTAACACAGAAAATGGTCTCTCTACGAGCCAATTTTCATCCAAATTTGTTAAAAGGATTACTCGTGATTGGGTAACAAACATTCAAACAACTTTACAAACTTTTACATTTTTTATATTAGTAGGTTATTTAGCCAACCCGGTTAAAATTGACGCATGTGAGCAACTGCACGCATATTTACTAAATCAAAGACGTTTTAAAGAAAGGCTAGATCAAAAGTACTCGCAACCGGTGTGTAAAAGAAACGAAATTTAGAGTGTCAGGTTCGTTGTGAACGGAATGATGTTGTCTCAGCCTACCCCAATGGGAAACAGGCGTGACATTATGCCATTCCAATTATAAGAAAGGCAAATAAGATATCAGGAAAAGAGGCAACGAACAGAGTTAAAACCTATGGCACACAGACCGTACGAAATCTACGTTCATTATGAAACTTTGTCGGTATTTCTAAAACGCATTAAATTGCCATTAACTTTCGCATCGTTCTAGACCAACGCTTTTAATACCATACATATTGTCATTTACATAGATGATAAGATTACAGTGCAATTTCGTGAATAAACTAAGTTTATTCTTAATAAATCATTCAAGATCTTAAGATCTAGTGAAGATAGTGACTAGCTTAAGAGAGTAAGATTCGACAAACTAATTTAACGTTGCGTAATCTAAATCTACTTCTGAGCCAGAGGACATGACTAAACGGCTGGATATATCTTGCCAAAGAATAAGCATGGTCATTCAACTTGGCTATGCTGCCAGTTGTCAGGGAACACTACCAGTAGGTGATGATGCGGAGGAATTTTATGATGCATTCATGTACATGATAGTTCATTCGACCTAAATCCTACCATGAAACGACCTGAAACTGCAAAATTCGACTTTATACATACCGCAAAAAAAAATTAAAACACTATAATTATGTCTTATTTCAAAAGGTCGTAAGGGTATAATAATCCAATACAAAGAAATGTATTTTTTAACATGTTGGTTTATAATAGTTCATTTATAGTAGAAATATATTGTAAACGAACACCTCCTTGATATACTTAATAGACCCGACCGAAAGAACGAAATCCGAAGTAACTTCATGGTACCTAAATGACACTTCTTTCGTTCGTATTTCGTGCACAATTCCTACAGTACAATCGTGATCTATTCGTTACCTAATACATGTTACTTATTATTCATGAAACTTATATTGAATATGAGGAAGGAAGTCAGTTACCACACTATGTTACGATAAGACGAGGCCACGACATGAAAGCAATCATGCGAATCAATCAATCAGCGTAGTTAAGATACTTTGCCAGTATTTGGATTTTACCCTCCATCATGAGTACAGCTTCTCGCCAACCAGTGAGATGGTGCCTACATGTTCCACAAAACCAACGATTAGTGGGCCGTTGACTTTCCATTACCAATTCTTTTTTCTTTTTTTAGCGTGTGGAAACACCCACGGGCTTCACCCCATCGGTGCCGATGATGGGGTGGGCGTGTCGGAATCGGACTGACTAAAACCACACGGTGTCCTCCCCAAGTGTCCATTGCTGGGCACCCCGAGTAAGCCCTCGTAAGGATAACCCCAGGGTTATCGGCGTACTTTGGCCGCCACCGCGGCTTCGCCTGGTGAGGTCGGGTTTTATCCGGCGTTAGTGAGTTGGCAGGCGTGTATAGGAAACACACGACACGCCTCCGCCAACGCCTGCTTCTGTAAAGACGGCGAGTCAGCCAACTACCGTCCTCAGGCGCCGATCATGGAGGTCGGTAGTCCCGGGCGTAGATACACATAGGAGGCGGCCTGTAGGGGTGCTTGGTTGGGGACCTCCACGCGGTGCACCCTGGGCAACGGAGACGGCAGCGCCTCTCTCCTAGGGTGGGAGAGACGCTGCCGCCTACGGCCAACTCCGACCGAGGCGAGGACGGCCCTGTTGAGGGCTGTTCGGAAGCTTTCCACGTGTCCCTCTGATTAGCAGAGGGCACAGTGGAGAGCAAGTAAGGGGGCCATCTCGAAACCGGAGATGGCCCAGGGTCAGTCGGGGTACGAGGGATATGCTCTATGGGTAACCTTACACCCCGGCGTCTTAAGACCCGAGACGGCGTGCGGTTTTAGTCGGTGCAAGCCCGACATAACCACCCCCGCTGGAGACCCCCCGCTCTCCAGCGGGGGCGGTATCCGAAGGGATTTCCGCACGAAAAAAAAAAAAAAAAAAAAAAAGGAGGCGGCCTGTAATTCTTAACTATATCCTGGGTCTATTAAGTATATTCGGGACTGAATCAAACATATCAAGGAGGTTTTCGTTTACAATATATTTCTATTAAAATGAACTATTATAAACCAACATATTAAAAAATACATTCCTTTGTATTGGAGTATGATAACCTTACGAACTCTTTAAATAAGTCGTATAGTGTCGTGTTTTTATTTTTTTTGCGGTCTGTCAAAATTCCGAGTTTTGCAGTTTCAGGTCGTTCAGGTCGTTTCATGGTAGGGTTTATTTCGAATGAACTGTCATGTACATAAATGCATCATAAAATTCCTCCACCAATTCTTAACTATATACTGGCATCACGATAGTAGGCGTGGCCTGGACAGTGTACTGTCAGCATTCGTCCTGGGCACGGCTCTTTTTCTTACTCCTTTCGATTTGGCGTATCTTGACTTTTATAGGAGCGACTGCCGTTGGCCTCCCAACCCCGAGAGGAAACCTAACTAACCAGAGGGTCGTTAATCGGCAGGTGTTCCGGTTAGCAGCTTAGCGCTGATGGTCTCCAGCGAGAGACCGTCCACGCGCAGGAGTGCAACGAGATCCCGACGTTGACTCGCCCATGCAGGGCACTCCACCAACGTGTGGAGCGCCGTGTCTCCCGGTGGATGCGCCATAGATACTTACCGAAGCACCCGTGTCCGGTAAATATCAAGCACATCCGGTAGGAGAGGTCACCCCGTGGTGTCTCTCCAACCACTCCTTCATGATCGGCCTCACCGCCGCAAAGGTGGATTTCCCCCACCTTGGATGCTCAAGTCGCATCCTCCATGTCTCCATGAGTTCCCGGCGGAGCGGAGAGAGAGTGGTGAGAGTTCTAGGATATATTACACAATTCCATCTAGGCCCAAACTAAGCAGAACATGTCATATGGGTTCTAGAATGCGGTTTTAAAGTAGATACTTTTTTTTGTAAATAAATACACATTATACACAGAAACATCCAGGCTAATGCAAATATACATATTTGCAATGAGCGGGAATCGAACCCGCGACCTCTGACTTAGCAGTCGAATGCTTTACCAGTACGCCAAATGTATCGTGTCTGAGAATATTGAAGAATCTGCTAAAGTAACTCAACGATTTCATTAATTACACAAATGTACTCGAGTGTAATTAGAGATTCGCTTTCTGGCTTCACATGTATAATTAATTAACACATTACTTTGGGATATATACTGTAGGCCCACCATGAAACGTACATCCGCATTGCGGACCGAAATTTCGGGCAATCAGTACCATGAAACGTACGTATCCCGCAATCGGACTCGAAGACGGCACCTGACGGCACCAAAGACAGTTCATTCAGTTTAAACCCTACCATGAAACGATCCGAAACCGCAAAATTCGCAAAAAAACCATTAAAATTAAAAAACGATCCTTTACGACTTATTTAAAAAGGTGGAAAGGTTGAAAATATATTTTTTTGTATGTTGGTTTATGATAGTTATTTTTTTTAATAGAAACGAAAAACTCATTGATATGTTTGATTCACTCCCAAACATACTTAATGGTCCCGACCGAAGTAAGTATAAGTTATCCGAAGTAACTTCATGGTGCCTAAATGACACTTCTTTCGCTTGTGTTTCGTCCAGGCCCGCAATTGCAGAATGTACGTTTCATGGTAGGCCTACGATACCATTAACCTGACAAGAACACTAAATTAACCACTAAAGAAAGTCTAGTAGACTCACATATTTTATTCATCTACGAAGTAAATTAAAGTCAGAAGATTTATTTACACTTGTGTTTGTGTGAGACGGCCTCTGTGGCGTAGCGGTAGTGCATTCGACTGGTACGACAGGAGGCGCGGGTTCGATTCCCGCTCAGTACAAATATTTGTATGCATGATATGTCTATTTGCATTGTTTTGGGTGTTTCTATGTATAATATGTATGTATTTACAAAACAAAAAAGGAATGCTGGAAACCATAACACAGCGCTGTGTAGAATGTCGTACAATATTTATTTATTTATTTACATTTGACCATTGATTGAAATTCAAACTTTTTTTTTAAAGAACACTAACTGACTCAGCAAACTTCGTTCCGTCTTAGAATCAAGTTATGTTGATTAGCTTATACCATAACATAACTTCACACGCCTGTATCCCCGAAGGGGTAGGCATAGGTGTATAACACACCCACTATTTGCCAGTTATGTTAAGGTCCCAATGTAATAGGGCGGCGAGATTATTGCCATCTACCGAACACATTATTAAGCGAATGATAATTACACACAGTACAGGTGGAGAAAAATTTAAAAAATCTGAAATCATAAAAATCGGTTCACCTGTTCTCAAGTTATAAACGGTCTCACTAACACGACTTTAATATACAAGATGGGGACACTGTGGTTGCCAAACTCGAAGGGGGCCATCTCCAAACCGGAGATGGCCGGCGCGGATATCCGAGGTTATTTCCGCACGAAAAAAAAAGAAGGTACTTTTATTCCGGGATTGGCACCTGTGAGTCGTGGATTTCACAGAAGATTATTTTTATAATCAAAACTAATGCACAGAACTGAATAGCTTGCTTTGATTCACGTGTTATTTTTTAAAAGCGTGAATAAAAAGAAAAGAGCAAAAGAGATCCGATTCTCAGCACTCCATGGATTCACCGTGCGGTCGCCGGGTCCATAGCGTGGTACAGAGAGGAACACCATGACGGCGACTGGGACTTGCGACCCAGATGTAGGTTTAGGGTGGCCACCTTGTGATGCATCAGCGCTCACCTCCACCGTCAGTAGTGTTCCCCCCCCTACCTATCCAAATTTGGTAAGATCCTAACAATGCCGCTTTTGATATACGTTTTAATAAAGAGCTTACTGAAGCTCTTGGCAATCCGAGGTCTTTAAGTAAGTTGTACAGGGATTTAGCTGGAATTCCCCTTGCTCCTACTTCTACGGCATAGAGTTTAACCACGTAGCCGTTTTTGGTTAACTCGTTAGTCAAATCAAAGTATTTGTTTGTCTTTATAGCGTGGTCTTTAGGTATATTAGTTTCCCACGGTACTGTGAGTTCTACAAGCACTGCACGCTTATGCGATCGTGAAAAAAGGAATATGTCGGGTCTGGATGATGAGGCACAGACATCCTCCGGTATCCTATAGTGCTTCTCATACGTGTCTACGAGTATTGTCCAGTCAACGGCAGCTATCAAAATTGAATAAGGCTTTTGAAGTGATTTCTTTGAGCAGCCTTCCTTTACAAACGCAATGTCATTTCTTTGGTTTGTGGTTAATCCTTTTTTCGCTCTAGCTACCGCCAAACTTACAGCCTCACGTATGATTTCTAATACCTTATCATGACGGCGCGAGTAATGACCCCGGTCTAATAGCGTTTTACAACCCACTAGTAGGTGCCTAGCCGTACCAGTTGCTTCACCACATGAGTTACATGTTTTATCTGTGGCTTTTCCCCATCTGACCAGATTGCTTTGGTCGGGGAGGGTCAACTGGAATGCATTCAGGTAAAATTTAAGTAAGGCCGGTGACCAGTCGTATATTATGGTACGCCATTTTAAGGCTATGGGAATACAAAATTCACCTAGAGTCAACCATTCGTTTTGCATTTCTAGGTTCATTGCGTGCACCTTATAGGTGTTGTTTTCGTCTGCTTGAAGAAAAGATTTTGTTATTTCTTTATCTGTTTGTCTCTGAATATTACCTAGACCTACTCTACCAGTCTGCGAGCCTATCATGAATCTTTTATGGAACTGGAGGCGTGATTCGAGCTCCGATGCATTTTTATCTTTTGGAAGGACTTTTACTATTTCGTCTTTAGATTCCGATAAGACGTGCATTTTAGTTACTCTTAGGTGTTTATAGAGTTCTGATGGCTTCTTAAGCGTCATTCCAAAATTATTCGCGGATCTATATAGTGCCGACGGGTCGGCCGACTGAGCTAGCCCTAGCCACGACTTCAGTGTCTTCGTGACACTCGCATCTAGTTTTTTGAGGAGGCTCTGGTTTATATCATATATAAGAAACGGCCAGTTAAGACGCGAGGTTAAATAATTGTCATAGATCCAAGCTTTTTTAACATTACTTATTGGTTGTTGGTCTACCTTTTTTAAATCGATAATGAAACTATCAATTAATTCGTCCAAAGCTGGAGTGCAACCTCTGTTGTCAATCTTTCTTCCGAGGAATTTAAAAGGCACGGTTTCAGATATAGTTGAAACGTTTTCCCCGCCTATACTAAGCCCTGGGTCATATGAAGTATACCTGGTACCCCGCCTACCCAGACATAGACAGTAGCATTTGCTAGGTTTTGCTCTCATTCCATCTGTCCATGTACAGAAATCGTCTACTCTACGCAGTAGGTCCTGGCACTGCTTTGGGTTACGAGTCAGTATTGCCAAATCGTCCGCGAATGCGAGGATAGACTCCGTATATTTACCGTTTAGCTTAAACCGATAGCCCCACTTCTTGTCGTGTGTGGAAATGTTGTCTATTAAAATATTTATTACTATATTGAAAACTATAGGTGATAAACAGCAACCTTGGAACAAACCCACATTATAATTTAAAGGTTGCGTGTATCCATCTTTGGTATTGATCACAAACTTTAATTTACCATAATAAGAGGATATTATTTCCCAAATGATGGACGGAAAGTGATACCATTTTAATGCAAACAACATAAGCTCGTGTTGTACTGAGCCAAAAGCGTTTTCTAGGTCTATCCAACAAACTGTTATTTGCTTTTCATTTGATCTGGCATCTTTTAAACTTTCCGCCAGTAAAGAATTGTGTTCCAGACATCCTGAAATTCCGGGTAGGAACCCTTTTTGGTGGTTTGGTCTGAAATAGTTATTATTGATCATGAAATTTGTCATTTTAAATTGAAGCCATGAGAAGAAAATTTTAGAAATTGTATTGGTTAATGCTATTGGTCTAGCGTCTTTTGGACTAGTTACTATTTCTTTCTTTGGAATGAGCACAAAATTAGCCTTGCCGAAGGCCACTGGGACTTCTTTACTCGACCAGATCCTATTGAATATGCTTAGAAGATGTTTACGTACCGATGGGCATTTTTTATAGATAATGTAAGGTATGCCATCAGGCCCTGGGGCGGTTTTTGTTGGTTTCTTTTTGATTTGATTTGGTGAAAACAACTTATTTTAAATGTAACTGTGTATACAGGTTAATTACGTATTTCGTGGTACGATACGGAGTGCGACGAAATGTAGGCTTTTGGAATGTAAACTGGAAAGTCAAAAATAAGTACAGACCAATCATTGTTTACTTGTCCCTGCCCCAATTTGCGGTTGCCTGTCCTTGTCCCAATCTGCCCGTCCTTGTCCCACTTTGCTTTTCCTTGCCCAATCTGCCTATCTTAGCCACAATTTGCCTATCCTAGTCCCAATTTGCCTATCCTTGTTTCAATCTGCCCGTCCTTGTTACACTTTGCTTGTCCTTGCCCAATCTGCCTATCCTAGCCCCAAATTGCCTGTCCTTATCTGATGTGCCTATCCTAGTCCCAATTTACGTGTCCTTGCCCCAATTTGCTCGTCCTTGTCCCACTTTGCTGGTCCTTGCCCAATCTGCCTATCCTAGCCCCAAATTGCCTGTTCTTATCTGATGTGCCTATCCTAGTCCCAATTTGCGTGTCCTCGCCCCAATTTGCCCGTCCGTGTCCCACTTTGCTTGTCCTTGCCCAATCTGCCTATCCTAGCCCCAATTTGCCAGCCCTTATCCGATTTGCCTATCCTAGTCCCAATTTGCCTGTCCTTGCCACAATCTGCTGTCCATGTCTTAATCTGTCGGTCCATGTCTTAATCTGCCTGTCCATTTCTTAATATGCCTGACCTTGCCCAATTACCTGTCCTAGTCCTAATTTGACTGTCCTTGTCCCAATCTGCCTGTCTGTGTCCCAATTTGCATAACCTTGACCAATTTGCCTGTCCTAGTCCCAATTTGCCTTTCCTTGCCACAATCTGCCTGTCCATGTCTTAATCTGTCTGTCCATGTCTTAATCTGCCTGTCCATGTCTTAATCTGCCTGACCTTGCCTAATTACCTGTCCTAGTGTCAAATTTGCATGTCCTTGTCCCAATCTGCCTGTTTGTGTGCCAATTTGCTTGACTTTGACCAATTTGCCTGTCCTAATCCCAATTTACCTGCCCTTGCCACAATCTGCCTGTCCAGAATTTAATCTGCCTGACCAGTCCCAATTTGTCTGTCCTTGTCCCAATCTGTGTACCAGTTTGCTGGACTTTGACTAATTTGCGTGTCCTAGTCCCAATCAGCTTGCCCATATCATAATTTGCTTGACCTTGCCCAATTTACCTGTCCTGGGCCCAATTTATGGTCGACGCAACCTTTCATTCTCAACCATATATGCCTGTCAGACATCATCTCTTCAGCCTCTTATTTCCTTACAATTGTGTCTTTCACGCAACCCATCCATTTTTCTTAGTGGACACAGTCCAATAAGGACTCGAAATCTGCCGGCCTGGATTCCTTAACATGGTAGCACGTGTTATTCGGATGTTAAATAACTCACTGAGTCACATGGTTGTACGCAGTCATCCTGACAGACAACTAACTCACTGAGTCACTGTTCTAGGTCTTAGGCTGCGTTTCCACTAGAGACGCGCAAAGATGTGTAGTGAGCGATGTGTTTTTAAGAACCCATAAAATCGCTTCATTTGCCTAGTCTCACTCATCGCAACTCTAGTCAAAACGACTTAGCGGAGTTAGGCAACGTAAATGAAGTGATTCTATTGATTTTTTACAAACACTTCCGTGGCTACGCATCTTCGCACTGGTGGAAACGCAGCCTTAAAAGAAGAAACTGTTCCTTTAGAAAGTTATAATACCTGATAGACTCATGAAATCATTTTTTAGCAGCGTAGCTCCTGCACCGATTTTTTATTATACGACCACGAATCGGTAAACGGTAGGTAGGACGTCCCCCAGCAAACTGGATGCGCAAGGCGGAGGATCGAGTGCTATGGCGTATAATGGGAGAGGCCTATGTCCAGCAGTGGACTGCAATAGGCCAATTGATTGATTGATTGATTGAACTAAAAAAGTTTTTTGGCAAAAAAAACTGTAGAGTTCGGAGTTCATGGAAAGTTTTAATGAAAATAAAGAATAGAAAGTGGTTTGTTCATTGATAAAGATGAAAATCAAAGGAGCTTTTCAGCGATTACTTTATAATTATGTAAAACAAGGAATCAATGAGTTATTCATTCTACGACCTCCGTGCGTTCGACTACTAAGTCGAACGCTCTACCTAGCGCTTCTCTACGCGGGTTCAATTCTCGGTCAGTGCACACATTTATATGCATTAATATGTATATTTGCCTTTGTCTGCGTGTTTCTGTGAATAATTTACAAAACAAAAAATCTGCTCAAGTATGTTTATCCACATTGTAAAACCTACTTAGGCTACACTGACTTTGGGTCTAGATAGCGCTGTGTAGAATGTCGTTTAATCAATTATTAATTATTTCATGTTACCCACGGCTACACTCCGTACAGCCAGTGGGGGTTTCCACACGCTAAAAAAAACCCCACGACTACACTTGCGTGAAATTCTGATTCCATTCCTGCAACCCATGGGAACCTATTCCAGGGATAAAAACTAGCCTATTTGTTATTCCAGACGACTGTTTTGAACCAAATTGATCGGCAGGTGATGAACTGATGATCGAAGATGTTAGTGGGACCTTTTATTTCCATCCATTAACATCGATACGTGTTTTATACGTAGGTACTTACACATAGCGTGTCGTAGGCGACCCAGACGCCGGATGTCGCACAACGACCTCCGTCCTCCATGAGCGCAGGCCTGGGGGTGGCAGGTGAGGCCGCCTGTCACCCCAGCAAAAGCAGGCCCATACAGCGGGGCGACTAGCCCCCCCTCCCTGTCCCCATCGTGCCACGGGGCATCGTGGTTCCCAAACCCAGGGTCAGTCGAGGTGCGAAGGAAATGCCTTACACCCCGGCGTTTGAAGACGAGACGGCGTGTGGTTTTAGTCGGTTCCAGCCCGACATAACCACCCCCTCTGGCCGGCGGATGGGCATCCGAGGGGATTTCCACACGAAAAAAAAAACTTACACGTAAGCCAAAGTATTAGTATCTCCTCCAGCTAAACTAAATTGATTGTGTTATTAGTGGGTTCGCGTAGATAGTGTAATAGCTAGGATCCAAACCCGGGACCTCTTAATCGTGAGTCCGACTCCCTAACCGCTAAGCTACCACCGCTTGTTGTTTAGGTTTTGCATCAGCGGTCTTGCGTAACCATTCTCACTTGACAAGTTAATATACCAAGTAATTCTTAAAGAGATAGCCTGTTTTTCACTTCACGGATATACAACATTATGAAGGCGATTAAAATTTAAGTTATGTACCATTGAGTAAAAGAGAAATTATGCTACCTCATAGATTTTTGAATAACTTAACTTTAATCATCACTTTTAATGTCACGGTCAGGCTTCGGCGGAGGTGTGTTGATGTTATTGTTATGTAAGTAAAAGTTAAGTTTGGATTGAGTAATGGTAGAATTCACGACATGCTTATCTGTTATATTTCTACAATGGGATACAAACATTTACCTCATTTTTAAACTTCCACCAAAAATTGGTTTGAACAAGATCTAGTAAGTAGTTTTTTTTAATACCTCATAAATCGTAAAACGCAATTTACCTTTCATTCAATCAACTCAATAATAAAATTTAAATAAAATCATTATTATGTTACTTACTACTACGGTACCCTTCATGGGCGAGTCCGACTCGCACTTGGCCGCTTTTAAGGGTTCCGTACCTCAAAACTTAAAAAAAGGAAACCTTATAAGATCACTCTCTTGTCCGTTACACTAGCAATGTGAACCCACTCGTAACACAAGCAACTTAGTTTTGCTGGAGGGGTTAGGGGGAATGTTAGTAATTTCGGTTACTAATATTCTTTAAAAAAATGGTGAAGTGGGAATGAGTATTGAATATTCGTACGTATAAAACTATATTTAATATGACTCCCAATATTTGGCGAACCCGTAACAAATATTACTGTGAACCCAGATTGCATTGTTACACGCAAGGGTAAAGTAAATAGTCCGGAGTTACAAGTAGGGTAAATTCAGATCTTGCGATTTACCCCTTACATGCGCTGCCGTACCGCTATGCCTGTAACCCTATCATTTCTGAATTTTATTTTTGACGTGAAGTTTTGTCTGTTGGTGGGCCGGCACAGAGTTAGGTAGCCGGAACGAGTCGCCTGCGACGCGCGGCGAGTATGTTGCGGGCTCGGCGGGCCGGGAGAGTTGTAAATCTTTAAGACCCGAGACAGCGTGCGATTTTAGTCGGTTCAAGCCCGACATAACCTCACTGGCCGGCGGGGGGGTATCCGAAGGGATTTTCGCACGAAAAAAAATAACAAAAAAGGTAGCCGGAACGAAGTTTGAGCGGGAATGTATTTAACGACTTGTCTTTGTATTTTAATTTTATCTATAGGTAAATAGCAGTGTCCACGAATTCGTCCGCGTGGATGTAGATACTTAGGGTTTTAATTCATTTCTTTTTTTTCTGAAATAAAAGTGGCCTGTGTTACGCCTTATGATATTACCTATCTGCCAGTGAAAGTCCTGTCAAAAGCGGCCTAGCTGTTCTAGATTTACAATTTTGTGGGTTTTAATTTTTTTGCGCGGAGCCCTTTTTTTTTTTTTTTTTTTTTTATCGTGCGGAAATCCCTTCGGATACCCCCCCGCGTGCCAGCGGGGGCGGTTATGTCGGGCTTGAACCGACTAAAACCGCACGCCGTCTCGGGTCTACAGACGCCGGGGTGTAAGGTTGCCCATAGAGCATATCCCTCGCATTTGATTATATTTTTAATTTTCAAATTGTATATTTGTTATAAGTAACCGGTAAATTCATATGCAGTCATTAAACATTTAAATTTTATTTATTTATATAAATGACAATAATTAGTACCTTGTTTTTTTTTTTTCGTGGGCATATCTCCTCGGGTACCCCTCCACCGGCCAGCGGGGGCGGTTATGTCGGGCTTGAACCGACTAAAACCGCACGCCGTCTCGGGTCTACAGACGCCGGTGTAATTAGTACCTATAATTGCATACATAAGTATGATTTCCAAAAAAGCGAATAATGACGCTATATCGTAAATTTTTGAGGTAGGTTCTGATTTACAGTGTCGAGGTGCGAGGGAAATACCCTATGGGCAACCTTACACCCCGGCGTCTAAAGACCCGGGACGGCGTGCGGTTTTAGTCGGCTCAAGCCCGACATAACCTCCCCCGCTGGCCTGCGGGACCGAGGGGGCGAGGGGATTTCCGCACGAAAAATAAAAAAAAAAGCCCTTTGGATTGCCACGCCTTGAAAGAGCGAGAAGTTGATTATAAAGGACACTGTTCTAAGTGCTTGCTTTAATCGACTTAACGATAAACCTTTTTGAGACGTCTTAACCCTGTCGCACTCCATTAATAGCTGACACTAAAATGGCTGAATATAAACATTAATTTGTTTTACAATACGATAGATAGGTACCTTTTTTTTTTTTTTTTTTTTTATTGTGCGGAAATCCCTTCGGATACCCCCCCGCCGATCAGCGGGGGCGGTTATGTCGGGCTTGAACCGACTAAAACCGCACGCCGTCTCGGGTCTACAGACGCCGGGGTGTAAGGTTGCCCATAGAGCATATCCCTCGCACCCCGACTGACCCTGGGCCATCTCCGGTTTCGAGATGGCCCCCTCGGGTTTGGGAACCACGGTGTCCCCGTCTTGCCCCGGTTTGGGGGAGGGGCGCTAGTCGCCCCACCGTCCCGGCCTGCTTCTGCTGGGGTGACAGGTGGCCTCACCCGCCACCCCCAGGCCTGCGCTCATGGAGGACGGAGGTCGTTAAGCGCCGATAGATAGGTACCTAATAATGAAATTATATAACCATTGCAGTTGAGTTGCGAGTTTTCCTCTTTGGTAGCATTTTAGGAAGGGGTAGGCAGAGGTGTATTACACACCCACGATTCGCCAGTTATGTTAAGGTCTCAAATGTAATTGGGGGGCGAGCCTATTGTCATCTACCGGACACATTGTTAAGCGAGTGATAATTAACATTAATGCACACATAACTATGAAAAGTCAGAGGTGTGTGCCCGGGGCGACTGGGGATCGAACTCGAGACCTCGTCTCAGCAGTCCGTTACGTACGCCACCAGGCTATCGCCGCTTTTTAAACCCTACAGCGGCAGCGAATACCGTTCAGGTCTGAATAAGGCCTCTATATACCAAGACAATCTTACCTTCTAGCCGGTATACCTGCTGGTTTAATGGATGAGGTTCTGGCACGGGCTTTTATATTTGATTCGCTCTGGGTATTATCCCAGTAACAGCAGGCCTACCATGAAACGTACATCCGCAATTGCGGACTGAAATTTCAGGCAATCGGTACCATGAAACGTAATTATCCCGCAATCGGGCCCGAAGATGCACATGATAGTTCATTCGGCCTAAACCCTACCATGAAACGACCTGAAACCGCAAAATAATTAAAATTAAAACACGATACTATACAACTAATTTCATAAGGTCGAAAGGTTATCATAATCCAATACAAAGGAATCTATTTTTCATATGTTGGTTTATAATCGTTCTTTTTAATTGAAATATATGGTAAATTAAAACCTCCTTGATAGGTTTGATTCAGTCCCGAACATACTTTATGGTCCCGACCGACAGAACGAAATCCGGGACCTCAAGGATATTGGTAGGACCCTGCACACCCAACAGTTATGCCTAGGGCCTCTTATGTAGTGTTCTTTGAAATTATTGAGCTGAGTGAGACGAAGTCGAGCGCGAGATTTGGCATGATTAAAGAGGTCAATCAGAGGAAGGTTTATGGATATATTTAGAAAAAAAATTCTAGATGGAATTACATAATAATCGCTCGAGACACTGTGACCAAACTTTACACGCTCAGAAAGCATGTCCAGAGTTGTGACTTTCAAAAAGAATTTTCAAAATCGGACTTGCCACGGAGGAATGATCACTGTTCAAAATTTTCAAAATCTGATTCCGCAATAGCGGTCAAATCTATTGTACAAGAATCACGATGTCTCACTCAGCTCAACATTGCAAGCAGCGATTCGCCTTGCAGAGCTAGTTCGACCTACGAATTATTTCACTGGAAATCCTATAGATATGAAACAGATGTTACCTAATTTATTTTCCGATGTTTCAAAGGGGGATTCCGTGTTTCAGTTTCAAAGTCGAAGCTATAATTCAAAGTTGAAACAAGTCGAATAATTATGGCCTTTGCTCTGCGTCCTTCTTGTTTCGATTGTGACTAATAAGTAACGGCTTTATGAACAAAGATATCTATTTATAAATGCCGGTATTTGGGATAAAGTCAAATAAATTACATTAATGCTGGAGAAAGAGGCGGTGGAGGGGATCCGGGAGAGACTCAGGTCTCTTCCGATCCGCAGAACCCGCGCAGCGCGGTGGAGACTCAGCCCTCGGAGGTCGCTGAACGACCACCGTCCTCTTTGAGCGCAGGCCTGGGGGTGACAGGCGGAGCCGTCTGTGACTCTAGTCTCTCAGAAACAGGCCGGGGTGGTGACGCATTGCGCACCCCCCCTCTTTCCGGGGGCAAGACAGGGATACGTGGTTCCTAAACCCGAGGGGGCCATCTCGAAACCGGACATGGGCCTAGGTCAGAAGATGTTCAAGGGAAATGCGTTATGGGCCCCATGACACCCCGGCGTCTGAAGACCCGAGATGGAGTGCGGTTTTAGTCGGTTCGAATCCGACGTAACCACCCCCGCTGGCCGGTGAGGGAGAATCTGGAGGGACGTCCGCAGAAAAAAAGGGTATATGGGGCCTACCAAGATAGCTTCTGTCCACGACTTCTTCTTCTTCCGCGCAACAATATTGTCATATTCCTACAGAAAGCTCTTACCACACCGTAGCTAACGGTTAGGTGAGTATGTCCGAATCGAACCGACTAAAAGCGCACTTTAGTATTGATAGGAAATCCTGCACGGTCAATATGTAGTGAGCAGGTACTTGCCGCTGGAGTACATTTATGGTGGAAAAAGAATCGTGCTACAAAAAAATAAGAAATACATTTAGAGGGTGGAAACGTTATAACTTAACTAATGACTTCAGACGATTATTTCGTAATTATTAAAGACTAGTAGTTACCCGCGGCTCCGCCCGCGTGGAATTCTCATCCCGTTCCCGCTTCCCATGGGAAACTATTTCAGGGATAAAAAGTAGCCTATGCGTTATTCGAGACTATATAATATCCCTGCACCAAATTACAGCCAGATCCGTGCAGCCGTTTTTACGTGAAAGATCAACAAAGATACACATACATACATACACCATTTTGCAAAACTGTAAACTGGTATAAAATCTGGATCGCAATGACCTAAAAAAGTCGTTAAAAAAATTGACATGTGTTCACAATTTATACCTTTGCGACTCCCATACATTGACTATGCCACGATTTGCTCAATAATTTGATACTTTCATCCTATTCTTTTTTATATATAAGTTGTCACAAAATTAGGTCTCTGAATTTGGTGAGATGACTTGGTTTCGACAAAATATGTATCTGAAACAAAAAAAATATCGGGTAAAATAAAAAATAAATAAAAAAATATTAAAAAAAAAATTAAAATGAAAAAAAAAACTCACCAGCGACCAGCGTCACGTGACGCACGTGGTAGGCGTGCAGTCCTTCTCCAAGCGGATGTGTGGGAAATACCTAAATCGCGACCAGCGTCACGTGTGCTCACTGGTCACTGGTGGAGTTTTTTTTTCATTTTTTTTTATTTATTTTTTTATTTTACCCGATTTTTTTTTTGTTTCAAATACATATTTTGTCGAAACCAAGCCATCTCGCCAAATTCAGAGACCTAATTCTGTGACACCTTTTTTTATATATTTTTTATTTATTTATTTTTATTTTACCCTATATTTCTTTTTTGTTTCATATACATATTTAGTCGATACCAAGTCATCTCATCTCAATTCAGAGACCTAATTTTGTGGCACCTTATAGATCCTCGAAAAATAGTATACATGAAATTTAATTAAAATCCGCATGATCGTTTAATCGAAAATTTCAATAAACTGTGTGTTGTGAATATATTTTAGAAAATAATTGAACGTCGGGATTGGCGTGGACTAAAAATGGTTACGGATAAATGGCGTACTAGCACTGCGGTCGTGACGGTGAATATTTTATTGTTAAAATGAATTGAATAATTTTAGACTGTCGTGGTATGGACATAATGGTCATTATTTAAATAAGAAGCGACGGTAGCTTAGTGGTTAAGGAGTCGACCCTACGATCGAGAGGTCCCGGGTTCGAATCCTGGCCATTACACTACCGACGTGAACCCACTCCTAACACAAGCAATTTAGCTTAGCTGGAGGGGTTAGGGGGAATATTAGTAATTTCGGTTACTAATATTCTTTAAAAAACAAAAAAAGAAGAATTGTATCAGTTTGTCTGTCCCCTTCGCAGGTTTGTGTCGTAATCATACGACACTATACGATGTGCGATTTTCTACCTAATTATAATGATGTACAATTTGTGTGAGTCTTGTTATATCGGTTTCACCGGGAGTGACTGCCTTCTGACCTTCCAACCCTGAGAGGTGCGCTTGCGTCAGAGCCTCGTCCGTTGTTTAGCAGGTGCATCGACTTGCAGGAGAGCTTGACTTGAGGCCCAAAAGTACCAAAGGTATTAGTCCCTGCGCTCATGGGGCGAAGGTGGCAGATGAGGCCGCCTGTCACCCCAGCAGAAGCAGGCCTGGAATGTGGGGCGACTAGCACCCCTTCCCCAAACCAGAGCTAGACGGAGACACCGTGGTTCCCCAACCCGATTGGGCCATCTCGAAACCAGAGATGGCCCATGGTCAGTCGGGGTGCGAGGGATATGCTCTATGGGTAACCTTACAACCTGGCGTCTGTAGACCCGAGACGGCGTGCGGTTTTAGTCGGTTCAAGCCCGACATAACCGCCCCCGCTGGCCGTCGGGGAGGTATCCGAAGGAATTTCCACACGAAAAAAAAAAAAAAAAGGTGAGTTTTCAAATAAAACGACATTCTTCTTTTTCAGTGAAAATTGTTGTCTATTGCAGAGTAATGCACAGATTATAAGATATAAAGAAAAATAATAAAGTCTTTAGTAACAAGTAGTATGATATTGTCGGAAGTTTCAGCGGTTTTGGTCCCCGTGACCATGGCTGCTGAAAAGCATCCGAAACGTCGGGATCAATGTAAAATATAAAATAACATCAAATAAATCGCGATAGAATTCGTTAAAAATAGTTTCATTTCAACAAGTAGTGTGTAAACATTATATGACTGCTAAACGTAAGTAGTATGTATGTACAGTTCACTTCTCCGATGGTTTAAATAGGCGTTTCTCGTAAACAAAAAGTTTCAAACTCTCGTAGTTCAAACTCAAATAAAGCAGTGACAAGCCATTACGTTGAGACCTGTGCTGTATAGCCAAAGATACTATCAGATAGAGATCAGCCTAACGAATTTACATCACATTTACCTTTTATTCCGGAACCAGATTTGCATTTATCCCGATTTCGTTTACCCCTGCAGCCTTGAGATTGTATCGGAAAGCTGTGCAATTTATTCTGTTCCGATTTTGGTGGCAGTAGGGATGTGCTTTGAATCTAAACTTGTTGTGAAATTGGTACACGGTTGTTCCGGGGTGCGAGGGAATGCTTTATGGGCTCCTTACACCCCGGCGTCTGAAGACCCGAGATGGCGTACGGTTTTAGTCGGTTCAAGCCCAAAATAACCACCCCTGCTGGCTGGCGTAGGGGGTATCTGAGAGAATTTCCGCACGAAAAAAAAAGTACACGGTTGCTTTAATTTTTATCTTATAGTAAACATTAATATTATTAAGATTTGATTTAAAGATTTGATTGAAAAAATAAATAAACAGAGGTGTATTTGAATGTAGTTTTTGACGTGGGCCCCACCGAGATCTACAGGGCCCAAGATAACTCACCCGGTGCAGTTCTTTAACATAAAATAACTGCATCGGGGCCCAGGGCCTGTAGAAAAAGTCACATTCTACTAGTGGAATCGCTTCGAAGCGAACCTTCAAATGTTCAATATGTATGGGAGTGACATTATTTGTTACACGTGACATGTCGACAAAATGTTGTCTCTCCCATACATTTCGGTCTTTTGAAGGTTCGCTTCGTTGCGATTCCACTAGTAGAATGTGACTTTGTCTACAGGCCCTGGGCCCCGATGCAGCTATTTTATGTTAAAGAAAGCTACCGTCATTTCACTGTCACAGTAAAGACTGTAATTTTAGACTTTATCAGTATACTTCAGTATAAAATTGAATGAAAAGATTGATTTTCAATCACTCTACAAAATGCTTTATATTTTTATTTTAAGACGTTGAAGCCTTAAATTAAATGACATTTCTTTAGAGTGCCAGTGGAATGACAATGGTATGTTTTAACACAAAATAGAAGCATTGAGGCCATGTGCATACACTTCCTGATTGACGTAAGAGCCTCTTGCGCCAGATGCTCATCTTCGTGCAGGCTTCCCTCTCGAGATTGGGGGGGTCAGATAGCAGTGGCTCCCAATTTGATAAGTTGAAATTCTTAAACATCCTTATTTCGACTATTTTTTCTGTAGCACGAGATAGCGCGCGACCTTGATGTCTACAACCATGCAATTTGTCAAAACTTTGAGTCGATCGTCTGTAGCTTAATGGCTAAAGAGACGGCTTTACATCAAGATGTCCTGGGTTCCAACCCTGGTCAATACACTAACAACATGAACCCATTCGTAACACAAGCAATTAAGCTTAAGTGTTAAGCGGAATACCAGTAATTTCGATTACTAGTAATCTTTAAAAAAAATGGAAGGTTCAACTATTTAAACTTTGCCCGGCCTCCATCCAGGACCTCAAGTTGTAGGATACAGGGGTAATCCCCTGTAAGGGAATCGTCACTGGATCAAGTCCCATCTTGGATATTGAATAAATAAATAAATATTCTACGACATTCTACACAGCGCTTCTTAGACCCAAAGTAACCATAGTTTATCTTGCTTGTGTTATGGGTTCCAGAATGCGGACAAACATAGATACTTGTATACTTTCTTTTTGTAATACATACATATTATACATAGAAACTCGCAGACCAATGCAAATAGACATATTATTCATGCATACAAATATTTCCAATGAGCGGGAATCGAACCCGCGCTCCCTGTCGTGGCAGTCGAATGCACTAACCCTACGCCACAGGGGCCGTTATTTCATATATATAATTCCATGAAACTGTAAATATACAATTTGTTACAGTTTTATAAATTATGAAGTCATTTTTTGTACTACTCGATTTATAAAGTATCTTCAACCCTAATTTAATCTAAAGCCTTATTCAAACTGCTGCCGCGCGCTGTACATATCGTGCTAGTTTCGCTCAAAAGTTCCGCGGCTAGAGCAGAATAGTTGGTGCTATGACGTCGGGGGTCTGACTTCACAGCTTTTCGTCGTCAACTAAAGATAATTAAATTACAACACAAATATTTTTTATTAGATATGGCATTTATTAACCAATACAACTCCATTCAACGTTTTACGCGAGATTATTTAGATTTACTGAACGAACTAAAGAGGAACGCGAATTCTGCCCAGTGATTGAGCTTTTTTTTTTTTTTCGTGCGGAAATCCCTTCGGATACCGCCGGCCAGCGGGGGCGGTTATGTCGGGCTTGAACCGACTAAAACCGCACGCCGTCTCGGGTCTACAGACGCCGGGGTGTAGGGTTGCCCATAGAGCATATCCCTCGCACCCCGACTGACCCTGGGCCATCTCCGGTTTCGAGATGACCCCTCGGGTTTGGGAACCACGGTGTCCCCGTCTTGCCCCGGTTTGGGGGAGGGGCGCTAGTCGCCCCACCGTCCCGGCCTGCTTCTGCTGGGGTGACAGGGGGCCTCACCTGCCACCCCCAGGCCTGCGCTCATGGAGGACGGAGGTCGTTAAGCGACCTCCGGCGCCTGAGTCGCCTGCGACGCGCGTCGAGCAAGTTGCGGGCTTGGCGGGCCGGGAGAGTTCTAAATCTCTCCCTGGCCTCCAAGGAGGTGGCGGCGGCCCACGAACTCGCGCTCTGCACCATTGCCGCAATCATGCTGCCGAGCGAGAGGACTCCCACCCCGATGGCTGCCACGAGGTCACGTTTCGGCGCCTCCCACGCCGGGTATTCCGCCAGCGTGTGCAGCCCTGAGTCTTCGCTCGCGTCGCAGTGATGACACTCAGGCGTTGGCTCCTTCCTAATCCGATGCAGGTGGTCCCCGAAGCACCCCTTCCCGGAGATCACCTGCGTCAGTCGGTACGAGAGGCTTCCGTGTCGCCTCTCTAGCCAATCCTCCATGATGGGTCTTACCGCCGCTATTGCGGCGTGCCCTGCGTTTGGTCGCCCAAGTCGTTCCTTCCACTCCACCACGATGGCCTGGCGTAGCTGGGACTGCACGGCCTCGAATGCACGAGGCTCGGGGTTCCGTCCCTGCTCCCGCGCCTCCTTTCGCCACTGGTACAGTTGCGAAAGGGCTCTCGCCTCCAGGACCCATGGCGGAGTTCCGGCAAGGAAACTCATCGCCTCGAAGGAGATCGTGCGGTACCCGCGGATGACCCTGATGGCCATAACTCGCTGCGGAGCGCGTAGCATCCGCACAGTTCTGGTCCTCAGGGCCTCCGCCCATATTGGGCACCCATACAGGGCCATGGACCGCACGATCCCCGCTTAGAGTCTCCTGCAGGAGTCATCGGGCCCCCTCATGTTGGGCAACAGCCGAGCCAGAGCGAGAGCTGTGCCCTTCAATTTGGGGGCCAGACTTCGGATAAGCTCTCCGAAGTCCCATCGGCCGTCGAGCACGAGCCCCAAATATTTCATTTGGGGCTTGATGCCGATGCGATTTCCTCCCACGATGAGACTGGATCCCTCGGGTGGCTTGCTCCGAGGCCCATGAAAGAACAGGGCCTCGGTTTTATGCAGAGCCACCTCGAGACCCAGCCGCCGGATCCGCTCAACGACTTGGGCAACCGCGGTCGTGGCCTTCAGGGTCCCTTCGCGGTACGTCGCCCCGCACGCCGTCACGAGCGTGTTGTCCGCGTAGCACGTGACGGCGGCACCGCCTACGAGCTCACCGCGAAGCACCCAGTCGTATCCGATGTTTCACAGGAGCGGCCACAGGACCGATCCCTGAGGAACACCGCACGACATTTCACGCCGACCGAGACCGGTCACGGTTGGGTAGATGACGGCTCTCTCCATCAAATACGCCCCGACTATGCGGCGGAGGTAGAGAGGCACGAGCGCCTCCCTAATGCAACTCCAGGGCAAGGTGTTGAAAGCGTTGGCGATGTCCAGGGACACCGCCAACATCACCTCACCCCGGGCTACTGCATCCTCCGCCATAGCCCTCACGCGCATGATGGCATCCACGGTGGAGCGCCTCTGCCCAGTGATTGAGCCTAAGATACAACTTTCTTGATATTCTCTTCGTACGGCAGGTCGAGGCCGGAGCCCCTGGTCACCCGCTGTCTCGAACTGTCCGCCAACCAATTGTTTTTTCCTATTCTCTATATTTAAAAACCGCGATAGCCTAGTGGTATGGGTAAAGGACTGCTGAGTCGAGGTCTCGGGTTCGATCCCAGGTATTACCATTGCACACACCAATGACTTTTTGATGCTTTTCGAAGTTATCTGTGTATTTATCGCAGGTTTATAAGTGCCCGGTTAATGGCAATAGGCTCGCCACCTATGACATTGGGACCTAAAACATAAACTGGCGAAACTTGGGTGCTAGCACCTCTGCCTACCCCTTCGGGGATATAGGCGTGAGTTTATGTTATGTTATGTTATGTGTTAAAATATTTGTACAATTTTATTTTAATACCGCTGACGCATGTTGGCCAGGCAACTAACTATAGTGTTCGAAGGAGTCCGAACACTACAGTTTTCCGCACGATAAAAAAAAAAAAAAAAAAAAAGGTATTGCCGAGCCCGCAACATGCTCGCCGCGGCGCAGGCGACTCAGACGCCGGAGGTCGCGCACCGACCTCCGTCCTCCCTGAGCGCAGGCGTGGGGGTGTCAGGTGAGGCCACCTGTCTCCCCAGCTGCCTGTCTGTCGCCTCTCCTCTCCGGGGCAAGTTGGGGACACCGCGGATCAAACACACGAGGTAGCTATAACCTATAGATAGCCCAGGGTCAGTCGGGGTGCGAGGGAATTGCCTTATTTAATCCTAGAGAAATGACTTCTTAGACATTAGAATGTGGGTCAGGTGTTAGCATTGAGTTTGTGTCTTAACTGTTAATTAAAGTCTAGAAATAGCGGTAGAATAAACTGACTCTTCTGAATTTGTTAACAGTAATTGTCTTGTTAATGTTTTGTTCGTGTTAGAAGTCTAAGTAGGTACAGTCAACGACAAAAGTTGATTAACAGTGAAATATTTACAAACCTTTTACTGTATTGGAAGACATGTACCACTAATAGCTGTAGTCATTTTATAATCCCAAGAGGTAAAACTTAATATAATTCATGTTTTGTTTATTATTTTATGAAAGGTTTAATAGCTAAGGCTATTAATAAATTAGAATTTGTTAAGCTACTTTCGTTAATTAATTTATTACTATTCTGAAATATACATATATGGAAGCCGCGGTAGCCTAGTGGTATGGGTAATGGACTGCTAAGACGAGGTCTCGGGTTCGATCCCAGGTTTTACCATGGCACACACCAATGACTTTTCGATGCTTTTCGAAGTTATGTGTGTATTTATCGGAGGCTTATAAGTGCCCGGTTAATGGCAATAGGCTCGCCACCTATTACATTGGGACCTAAACATAAACTGGAGAAATGTGGGTGCTAGCACCTCTGCCTACCCCTTCGGGGATATAGGCGTGAGTTTATGTTATGTTTTATGTTTAAATATACATAACATAATGCTCTATGGGCAACCTTACACCCCGGCGTTTTAAGACCCGAGACGGCGTGCGGATTTAGTCTGTTCAAGCCCGACATAACCGCCCCCGCTGGCCGGCGGGGGGTATCCGAAGGGATTTCCGCACGAAAAAAAAGGTACATAACATAATCAATAATTCTACTAATATTATAAATGCGAAAGTTTGTGAGTATGTATGTATGTATCTTTGTGACTCTTTCACGCAAAAACGGCTGAACGGATCTGGCTGATCCGGAGGGATCAGCACAGGGATAGATTATAGTCCGGAATAACGCACAGGCTTTTTATCCCGGGAATAGTTTCCCATAGGTTGCGGGATCGGGATCAGAATTCTATGCGAGCAGAGCCGCGGGCATCAGGTAGTAATATTATAAAGAGAGAGGCCGAATTTTGTGAGTTTGTTAAGTATATGTTTGGGGCAGTCTTTTTAACCACTGCACTTATTGGCAAAATTCTTTTACCATTTGAAGGGTACATTATCCCGATGGACACAGGCTATATTTTTAGGTATCTCGAGTTTTAAAAAACTCATATAAACCGACATATAAAAATTGCATATCATAGTGTTTGTTATTGACCTCCTGCGTAAAGGCTTGAACAATTCTTATATGTAATACTTTTTGTGTATATTTGGTAGATCTGAGAATAGGTCGTAGGCTATTTTCTATAACCCTAGATGCATGGGATCAGAATTTTACGCGAGCGTAATCGCGGGTAACCCTTGATAAGTTATAATGTTCTCAGACAGGGAATTCATCCTCACACGTTGCGACCGGAAACGGTGCGTACAGTTAGGTATAAAAGGCACTTTATTCCGCGTACCCTCAGGCTGTGGAATGATATCCCTGCTGTGGTTTTCCCAAGCGACTACAATATGGGGTTCTTCAAGAAAGGCATTAGAAGGTTTTTACAGGGTCGGCAGCGCGATTGCGACGCCCCTGGTGTTGCGCACTTCCATAGGCCACGGTAACCGCTTCCCATCAGGTGGGCCGTGAGTTTGTCTGCCACCTGAGTGGTATAAATATATATATATATATATACAGGAAAGGAATTCCCTCCAACCTTCCCATGGTCATTCCTGCCTCACGGCGTACTGACCGAATCATGGGAGAGCGCCCGTTGCGGTCTGCTTATAGCCTTCTCCGCGGGTGCTGTCTTGACTCCCTACAAATTCTTTATCCGTCCCCAGCCGAATTCTCCCCCAACGGGGCTGGCTTTCTACTCTTGAAAATAAGCGTTAACTCCCTAATGGGGCTGACAAACACAGTAACGGTACTGCGCGTCCTGCGAGCCGTCGGTACACTTACGGCCCGTTTTCGAGTTCACGCCGGATGGCGTGCCAAGAATGCGCAAACGTGCGTAGTGCCAGGAAGGCATCTCTACTGTTCACCAATTCCTCGTGAAATACTGGGCCCTCTACCTCACGCCTAGTGTATTGAGTCCAACATTTTGCACCTATCGGTGGCATACAGCCCACAGTCCCAAAGTGCGTGGTCTCAGCTCTCCTCAACGGCTTCACCACACGGGCACGTCGCAGTTTCGTTTAGTCCAAGCCTATGAAGTCGCTGCCTAAAGCATCCGTGTCCCGTGAGGATCTGCGAGGTAACATAGTCGGGTTCGACCCACCTGTATTTTAGCCTCACTACAACATTCGGGACGAAGCTGCGTAGTTCCTGCCCATCGAGGCAGGTCTCCCACCGTTCCTGCCAAAGGGAAACAGCGTCACGCCTCACCGATTCCTTGAGCTGCTTACGCTCCCTGATGGCCAGCTGGTGTCCCTCCTCCGCAATTCGTCCAGCACGAAAGACCTCCAGGTCGGCAGGTAGAACCCCCGCAAGCACTGGCAGCGCTGCGGTACTACACGATCTGTAGGCCTTCGTTAGTAAAATTAATGCAGGCCGCTGTGATCTAAGCAGATTTCGTTTGACCACGAAGTTGGACGAGCGTCGGTACCATACGGCCGCAGCATAGGTAACTGTAGCAACATAGGTCCATGCATACAGGACTCTAAGTGCCGGAAACTTGATCCCCCATCTAGTGGCCGAGACACGCGATACCTTGCCGAAGCAATTTGCGGCTTTTTCACCAATAAAAATAGCATGCGGACCATAGGACCTAGCCCCGTCCAGAGTAACGCCGAGCACCCTAGCCTGTGATACATGCGCGATCGAGGCGCCGTCCATCCCAATGGTTGGCGGCCTATTAAAGTTACCTTTGTAAGTCAACGCTAAAGACTTACCGGGTGAGAAACCCAGACGGTTTCGGGCGCCCCACCCGGATATAGCCCTCAGCGTGACGTCAGCGTGCCGCTCAATCTCAGCTCGGGAAGTCGCCTCGATAACGACAGTCACATCGTCGGCGTACGCAATCAGATGCACTCCTTCGGGAAATGGCAGCAGAAGGAGGTCATTAAGGAGGAGGTTCCAAAGTGTCGGGCCTAGAACAGATCCTTGTGGACACCCCATGGTGTTGGATTTCCAAGAGGATTTGGTGCCTGTGATGAAGCCAACAGGAAAGGAATATAAATAATTCTCCATTTAACATCATCATTATCATCCGAGCGCCTTACCAGTCGCATCCGAAGCTAGCATTTTGAAGCCCTGGGGCCGCTTCTCCTTGTCCTTTTCGTATGCATTGATATATCTTGGCTTTTACGGGAGTGACTGCCGTTCAACACTCAAACCCGAGAACAAAAGCCGGCGCCAGCATCGTTCGTCAATCAGTAGGTGTACTGGCTGGCAGATATGGTTAGCTTTAACTCCGAAGATTCAATAATAATACTAAATAGTTAACATAACATAACATAAACTCACGCCTATATCCCCGAAGGGGTAGGCAGAGGTGCTAGCACTCACATTTTGCCAGTTTATGTTTAGGTCCCAATGTAATAGGTGGCGAGCCTATTGCCATTTACCGGGCACTTATAAACCTGCGATAAATACACACATAACTTCGAAAAGCATCGCAAAGTCATTGGTGTGTGCCATGGTAAAACCTGGGATCGAACCCGAGACCTCGTCTCAGCAGTCCATTACCCATACCACTAGGCTACCGCGGCCTAACTAAACTTTAACTAAATAGTAATAATAAATATTCTAGAAAACAAACAAATAAAATTTTTAAAATTGGGCTCAGGACGTTGTTGACAGGTGGAATGTGGATTCAGCAATTATGGTTCCGATAGTTGTATCAGTCCACGGACTGATTGCCAAGAGCCTCGATCAACATCTCAAGAGGCTCGCGTTAGGCAGTTGGGGCAAGGGTTTGATGCAGAAGGCAGTGCTCCTCGACACGGCACGTATTGTGAGGAGATTCCTCTCTCTGGAGCCCTAACCACCGGTAGCTTAGTCCCTGTGCCCGATGCCGGTGGGTCACTATTTTTTATATTTTTAAATATATTCGTTTTTTTTTCTACTGAATGTATTTAAAATTATTATTCATATGTATGTAAAGTTTAATAAAGAAAATATTCTAGGACATATACAAGGCCATCTAGGCCCAAACTAAGCAGAGCTTGTCATATGGCTTCTAGAATGCGGATAATCGTACTTAGATACTTTTTTTTGTAAATAAATACATATTATACATAGAAACACCCAGTCCAATGCAAAGATACATGCTTGCAATGAGCGCGAATCGAACCCGCGACCTCTGACTTGGCAGTTGAAAGCTCTACCGCTACGCCACAGAGGTCGTACCCCATACACTCAGATGAATGCAAATATACATCATCACAAATGCAAATTGATGCACTGAGCGGAAATCAAACCAGTGGCCAATAAGACTCAGATGTCGAACGCTCTGCCGCTACGCCAAATAGATCATTAATTGCGAGTTTCGACCTTTGAATTTATTTAATAAAGTTGCTATTCATAGAAGCGTTAATACAGTAAGAGGATTTTAGGATTGTTTCTACTTGTAGAGGTATACTCAAACTCAAAACATTTTGTTATTTCTCCGAAAATTACTTGTGTTTATAATTCCATTTAATTAAAGTTTCAAAGTTTGATAATAGGATTCCAGGAAACCATATAAAACGTTTGACGTCTATCATTCATTTAACGACGTCCAGAATGAATTTGAATTGGGTTATAATATTTCTAAACAAAATTTTATTGAGATCTTCCCCAAAACAATATAGCCTTCAAAACGTTTAATATACTTAACTAGCCGACTCGGCAAACATAGTTCCGCCTCAGAATCAAGTTTTGTTGGTTACCTTATCAGCTGAATTTACTCCTTGCACCCAGGCATTAAAGACCCGAAAGGTTTTAGTCGGTTTGACTCCGACATAACCACCCCCGCTGGCCGGCAGGGGAGTAACCGTGACGATTTCTGCAAAAAATTACATAAAGACATCATATAGGCGAAATAAAAATCTAAAAAATCCAAGATCATGAAAGTCGGTCTTCCCGTTAGCGAGTTGTCTGCGGTCATCAATGACACGACTTTGTTTTATATATCTTACTGTAAAAGCTCGTAAACCCCTCGTAAACCCTAACCGTTTCCGGTAAATCTTAGGATTTACCAACACGAGTTGGTAAATGTTATATTGTTACTATACAAATCAATTCTGTTGGGGTCACAGTTCTAACCTAAACTAACCTTACCCTTACACTAAGCAAATGCTTTATTTTGTAAAAAAATGATATGCCCGCAGCGTTCTGTTTGTCCGCATTCTAGAACCCATTTAACAAGCTATGCTTAGTTAGTGGCTGTATGAGGACGTGTGACAATGACAATGACAGACAATGTTTTCAATTTGCAAATATAATTGCTACTTTACATATTCTGTCTGTTGATCGCTGGTGCCTGTGACAGGAAACGAAACCAATTCTAGCCGTAAAAAAATGTTCAAAATTCAGTCTCAATCTAGTCTCGATATCATATCAATCAATCAATCAATCAATTAGCCTATTGCAGTCCACTGCTGGACATAGGCCTCTCCCAAATTCCCGATCTCTCGATACGTCAAAATTTTGGTTGAAAATATAGGAAATTTTGTTATGAGAACTGCTTTTTTTAAGGAAAAGGTGTTCTCATAACAAATATTGTTGAGAATATTGAACATTTTGAATTACAGGTCACCAGGTTAAATCGTAAAAATTAAAACTAAGATGCTTTGTCATCAGTGAAATTAAATTTTCATCTACTTTCTAACTACTACAAAACTTCGACTCTAAGCCTGACAACTTATCATTAATCTTCAGCAAAATAGACTAGACTCTGCTTTCAACCATTTACTTCACAACCAATTATACATGAGGAGTAATTTCCTGTGATTAACTTAGAATGAAACAGTTATCATTACTGTGGCAATTTTTTGTGTTCCTTTCCTTGTAATAAGTATGTACCACCGAATTCGGTAGAGGTTATCTATATACACACATATAAATAAAATTGGAGTGTCTGTTTGTAATATCAAAATAACCGTTTTTTACTACATGTTTAAGAATATTACGGTACATACATCAAAATAACATTTTTTTCAATTTTTTTCTGTCTGTCTGTCTGTCTGTCTGTTCCGGCTAATCTCTGAAATGTCCGGACCGATTTTGACGGGACTTTCACTGGCAGATAGGTAATGTTACCAGGCGTAACATAAGGTACTTTAATTTTAGAAAAACAAATAATGGTTCCGCGCTAAAGAACCAAACAGTAATGAATTTCAATCTCGTACCCGTGACCCACAGGAACCTATTCCCGGGATTACAAAAAGCCTATATGTTATCCCATACTACAGGGTGTGCAGGGCCCTTTGAAACTTTTCAAAACAACTTGGGACCCAAGCCAAGCACACCTTTTTTTTTTTTTTTCTTGCGGAAATCCCTCCGGATACCCCCCCGCCGGCCAGCGGGGGCGGTTATGTCGGGATTGCACCGACTAAAACCGCATGCCGTCTCGGGTCTTAAGACGCCGGGGTGTAAGGTTACCCATAGAGCATATCCCTCGCACCCCGACTGACCCTGGGCTATCTCCGGTTTCGAGATGGCCCCCTTACTTGCTCTCCACTGTGCCATCTGCTAATCAGAGGGACACGTGGAGAGCCTCCGAACAGCCCTCAACAGGGCCGTCCTCGCCTCGGTCGGAGTTGGCCGTAGGCGGCAGCGTCTCGACCACCCTAGGAGAGAGGCGCTGCCGTCTCCGTTGCCCAGGGTGCACCGCGTGGAGGTCCCCAACCAAGCACCCCAAAGCCAAGCACACCTGCTACTCGGTGCACTTGGTAAACAATGGATGAGACTCTGGCGCAGGTCGCTTTCCAGGTTGGGAGGTCAGTCAGTAGTCACGCACAGAAAATCCTACATACCCGTGAAAAACAATAAGAACGCCCGTGACCATGGCTGCTGAAAAGCAACCTAACCGTCGGGATCAACGTAAAATATATCATAACATCAAATAAATCGCGATAGAATCCGTTAATAGTAGTTTATGCAACTGTCATATAAGAAGGGGTATTAAAACACGAGAGTCTGTTTATCGCATGAGGCGGAGCCGAATACGATAATAGGTTGACTCGAGTGTTTTAATACCTAAGTTATATGCAGTTTCATACACTACTTTATCTTCACTCATAGGAAAAATTGAAATTAAACAAAGTAGGTAGGTTACAAGGGCGCCATTTTTTTCACAGTTCGAACTGCGCATGCGTGCGTGCCTTTATTTTTCATATTCAGCCTAAAACCTAAGACTAATTTAATGATTAAAAAAAGATAGCGATGCTATAATGAGTTTTATGATACAGTGGGCGGTACTATAATAAGTTTAATTTTTAATTTTATGTATATGCGTTTATAAAGTGCGTATGTATAGAATCGTCTTTGAATTCGTAATTCGAATTTTTCGATCTGAGTGTAGATAAAAATAGTTTTATTTCAATGTGTGACCGCGTAAACTTCCGACTTACCATAAGAACTCAACTGGGGAATCACTATGTATAAAAATCTCTGCGCCTAATTTCATCCAGATTCATGCAGCCGTTTTAACATATTTCACCTTATACTATTTTATTTTTAACCTCTGACGCAAAAACGACGGGATGTTTATAATTACACGTGTCTGTCTATCTGTGATATCGTAGCTCCCGAACGGAATCAATTATGATTTTGTGTTATTTTTTTGTTTGTAAGTTGAATTAGTTAGTGTTTAAGCTATTTCGGAGTTTTTTAAATTTGTAATTTAATCAATTATAAAAGTCCCGTCCTAGTTGTTCTCTTTTTCCGATCTAAAATCTTTAGAAAAAAGTAAGCATACAAAATGCTTAAAAATTTAATTGAATTATAAAGATATTTCACCTACTACAACAAAATGTATTTATTATAGGTTTTATAGAACTCTTTTTGTTTCAGGTAAGTACACCCAGCAGCACTTAATATAGTGGTCCAGCAGTGGATTAATTAATTAATTGTGCGTACAATATAATATTATTTATATTTTAATTTAGGAAATTAAAACTTAGTAATACACATAATCTGTCTCACCTACTTTAATAATATACCTCTTTATACAAATAATCATCTCTGATTCATTATTCATTCATCTCTTCATTAATTAGTACATTTATTCATTCATTCGGTCATTTATTCATTCATTCCCTCATTGATGTTGACGGCCTTTGTAGCGTAGCGGTAGTGCATTCGACTGCTACGACAGCGGGCGTGGATTCGATTCTCGCTCAGTGCAAATATTTGTATGAATGAATATGT
Source organism: Cybosia mesomella (assembly GCA_946251805.1). Lineage (NCBI taxonomy): Eukaryota > Metazoa > Arthropoda > Insecta > Lepidoptera > Erebidae > Cybosia > Cybosia mesomella. Next base: position 2,957,245 of record OX276413.1, read on the forward strand.
CTATTTGCATTGATCTGGGTGTTTTCTATGTATTATATGTATACAAAAAAAAAGTATATTAGTTTGTTTATCCGTATTCTGGAACCCATAACACAAGCTAGTTAAACTATGCTTACTTTGGGTCTAGAAAGCGCTGTGTAGAATATCGTAGAATATTTATTATTATTATTATATTCGTTCCTTGAAAGCCTGAAACTTGAAGATTGACTGATCTCGTTTCAATAGATCAATCGTCGGGTCCCAGACTTGATTTACTGGCAATACCATTTTTTTTTCGTGTGGTAATTCCTTCGGATACCCCCCGCCGGCCAGCGGGAGCGGTTATGTAGTGCTTGAACCGACTAAAACGCCTAGGGTCTTAACACGCCGGGGTGTAAGGTTGCCCATAGTGCATATCCCTCGCACCCCATACAATTGTGTATACCTTTTTTTTTTCGTGCGGAAATCCCTTCGGATACCCCTCCGCCGGCCGGCGGTTATATCGGGCTTGAACCGACTAAAACCGCACGCCGTCACGGGTCTTAAAACGCCGGGTTGTCCATAGAGCATATCCCTCGCACCCCGACTAACCCTGGACCATCTCCGATTTCGAGATGGCCCCCTCGGCTTTGGGAACCACGGTGTCCCCGTCTTGCCCCAGTTTGGGGGAGGGGCGCTAGTCACCCCACCGTCCCGGCCAGCTTCTGCTGGGGTGACAGGTGGCCTCACACAATTGTATATGCCTACATTGTTTTTAAAATAATCTAAAGATATAGCCGCGGTAGCCTAGTGGTATGTGTAATGGACTGCTGAGACGAGGTCTCGGGTTCGATCCCAGGTTTTACCATGGCACACACCAATGACTTTTCGATGCTTTTCGAAGTTATGTGTGTATTTATCGCAGGTTTATAAGTGCCCGGTTAATGGCAATAGGCTCGCCACCTATTACATTGGGACCTAAACATAACCTGGCGAAATGTGGGTGCTAACACCTCTGCCTACCCCTTCGGGGACATAGGTGTGAGTTTATGTTTTATGCTAAAGATAAACCATTTTCGTGTCTTCCACCGAAAGCAATACCAGTGGGCCTACCGCCCAAGTGTCGTCGATATCACAGCCGTCGAAATGTTGCGCTGGTCAAGGTCGACGGCCATTTTGTACCGCCCCATTGATAATTGATGCCGGCGCGGCGTAAGAATGAATGAAACGCTGTTTTTGACAGTTAAATAGCTGCCGCCTAAAAAAATTCAATTCTACGGCGTCGCTTTGAAGTCTCAGTTCATTACGGCACCTCATGAGGTGCCGTAATGAAATGACACTTCACACAATGAGCTGTCGTTTTGAATATTATTTTCTTTTCCGACGGTTGATTACGATG